>JAJIBD010031473.1:0-157114 GCA_021461705.1 Cryptotis parvus
ACACACATGAAAATAATGCAAGGAAGAACCACAGTAAAATATTAACACACTCATAACTTCAATCACACACATATTGCATATGAAATTTTTGACGGTTTATTGCCATTTCCTTTAAGAACTTCCTTTCAGAAACAGTACTGACATTGGACAACAAGGATTCAAGGACAACTTTCATTCAAATATCTTCATTTCCTGACATACTATGTTTTGCATTATTTGATGTTCACTTGGAAATAGCTGTTTTCCTAGATTCTAATGATGTCTATACCAGCAGCTGCAAGCTATCTGAGAATACAGCAAATGTGTATGTATGCACAATACTAAAAGTCTTCAATTAAAATTGCTGCTTAATTTGCAGGATTGCTGTCAAGTAGCCTGACCACTCCATTACATTTGAGTTGGAATTCCATGTAAATGTAGGTATTTAGAAGCCTATTAGAGAATCTGCAGTTGAGTTGAAGAGAAAATAATTCAAGTGTTTGAGGGAAACAAATTTGACTCCATTTTTAACACAATTTTTTTTCTTGAATGATTTGAGCAGTATAGCAAACTATTTTGTTAAGTGTGTCAGCTCTAGAGTTAGAAATGACTAAAAATCCTTGCCAGCATTTCAACAGGTCAAGAAATCTTAGACATCTGAGACTCAATTTTTCCACATGCAAAATAGGCTTTAAAACAAATAAAATGACATTTCATTATGTAAAGTAATATATCTTGACATTACTTAAACCAATTTCAATGACCCTTTAAAAATTCCAGTTTGATGACCATTAAAATTCAGTCAGAAGACTACCCAAAAATGTAACTACTCAAGAGATTCCATTATAGTGAGTTAAGAGAAAACAAATTAGCAATGAGACAAAAGTAAAAGCACTGTGGATACTTTTGATAGAACTACCTTTTCTAAATATTTTATGTCACTGGTTTCAAATTAAAAGCTTCAAATCTGTAAGAATACATAGGTTTATTAATTAATCAAAGGTCTATTTAGGCCAGCTCTACAACAATAAAGTGTATCGTGTTATAATACTTACTTAAAGTATTAAGTAATAGAGGATGATGATAATGCATTTCTAGTATTCAACAGTTTCTTTCAACAGTACATATTTTGGAAACCTGAAAATCAATTATCTCATATAAGATGTTAAGTAAATGAGTACATGAGTGTACACAGCACATGAGCATACACAGTACATGAGTGTACAGTCATGAATGGCAAGATCAAATACAAAATGTGACCAAATTCATTATTTCATTATTTGAAAAAAGTAAGCAAAAATGATTAAAATTATGAAAATTGTAATTCAGAAAAAATCTAAAAACATAAACTATTAATATCAGGTATGTAAATGCGCAGATGTAACCTATTTTGAAGCTTATGAGTTTATTATAAACAAATGAATGTTATAAGTTTAAATAATATAATTTCTTAAAGCATTACTTATAAAGTGAAACACAGGAAACACTGTAAAAAATCTGAAATCCCATTTCTAACACAGAACTAAATCCTGTCAATTAAACCATCTCAAAAAGAAAACTTTAGATTCATAGGACATAAATTGTTAATTCCTTGAGACATTGATAGGAAAACAAATCTTGATCAGAAGAATAATACCAAAAAGTTTTCTAAGGAGAAAATATATAGAATAGTCTCTCAATTGTTTATGAGAAATAAATATTTTTATTAAAATGAGTCAAGAACTTTATGAAAAAGAAAAATTGCCAATACTTTGCATGAACAGATGTAATTATCCTAATGCATCTCTATATTATTTAGACTAGTTTCAGTTGGGCTCTTCTACAGAATAACAACTAAATTGAGCAAAGTATAAAATGGATAAAAAATTTTACATCCAAGGCAGGTATAGTTCAAAAATAGAATCTGTTGGGAAAATATCTCAATTCAAATCACCACTCATTGAAAGAAAGTAAAGAGATATGATTGCTTTGAGAGATGGAGATAAGCTTTAGTAAATTTCACCTCCAATTCATTTCTTTAAAATTCTTTGCAAAATAAAATACGCAGGGAAATTTCTCATTTTGTTCAAAGAAATGTACAGCAAAGTAACTACAGTAATTAATATATGCAATGACAAAATATCAACAATTCCCAATATATCAATTCCCAATCAGGAAAGAAAGACAAAAACCATTAACATCATTGAACTAGGATTCCTCTTCAGTGCAATGAGGAGGAAAACCTAAGAATTGCTGAGCCGGAACAATCCTTCAGGCAGGAGATAACTGTTGTATATAAGAAGGGAATGACAATATAATATAGAGACAAAGAGGTCTGGACTTGGAGCAGGACTGAGGTGGTTAGAATCCCATCTACACTGTCTCATCACTGAGGGCACATTGTCTTTAAGGAGACAATAATGGTTCCTACTTCAAACTGTTGTAGTAAAAATTAAGTAGTATGATACATGCAGATCACTTCAGAGTATAATTACACAATATAACTATTCAACCTTGAATATACAAATGATCCACAAATGCTGATATTAGTTATCATTGCCCAGCAGACTCAGACAAAAAAATGTTAAAATAGAATGATATAATGGCACAAAAACATCAAGTTAAATCCTCTTTCATATATCTCTTTTCAAGGTGAACGTACTAGGACTGGAGAGATATTGCGCGAGCAAGGCACATACCTGCCTGCTGCTGATCCTGGTTCTATCCCAGTACCAAGATGGTTCCCTAAGCACCTCTAAGACTGATCCCTGAACAGATTCAGGAGTAAGTCCTAAGCACATTCAGATGTGGCACTAAGAAATAAAATAATAAAAATGAAAATGAGTGGTACAACCTGGTCAAACATTCAGGAACTCATATTCTTTTCACAATAATGCTTTGCCACTTCCTAAGGCTTTAAGTTGCTGCAAAGTCAAACAAGGTCCGGGTCTGACCATGCTCCAAAGAATAGATGACATGAGTGAGTGTGATACTGCCTTACTGGACATGACTGAAAGATTCAGACATGCTCACTCATATTCCAGGATCCAAAAAACAGTTGCCTATATGTACCTAGCTCTAGAGGACTCTGGCCAACGTAATCTATTATTTGCCTACTGAGAAGAAATGGAGAGTGAATTTAGTGGATTAAAACAGCCAAATCTTGGGGCCAGAGAGGAAGCTCAGTAGTGGCGCTCAGTCTTCACATTGTGTCCTGGACTTAATTAATCTACTACTTGCTGCTGGAGGTTGAGGCTGTTGCCCTTAACTAACGCAGTCCCAACAGCCAATATGACAGAAAACATCTCCCTAGAAGAATATTCTCCAGGCCAATAAAATTAAGAAATTAAAAAAAATAAACTAAGAAATACTTTATTCACATAAAGGAAATATAGAAGAAATTTATCTCAAGGTCAAATGCAATGTGAATCAATCTGTACACATTACAAAAAATTGAAAACCAGGAGAACTGCCACTGAGAAAAATTTATTTACCTTTCAATTTTCATATTTTTTATTATTAGTTTACAATTATTGATTATTTCAAGGGGCTTAGGTACACACGTTACTGGGTGCCAATGTAAGCACTCCTACTACCAGAAATACCCCCTCCCTTCACTCCCTCTGCCCTCTCTTCTTTCCCACATAACCACCATAGTTTTCATTGAGTCTAAGAGGTATGTTTCTTGCCAGTTTGCTATACTTATTTAAATCTATCAAATGAATAAACTACCTAATACATGTCTTCTACTTCCTTAATTATTTCACTTAGCAAAATAACTTCCAATTTCAATCATTTTATCCCCAAAGGCACAATTTTACACTTTTTAATAGCAGAGCACAAATTCATGTAATATTTGAGCCACAGAATCTTTATAAATCCATCAACATTTATAAATGTTGATGGGCATTTATATTGCCCCTATGTTTTGTCTTGTGAATAATGCTGTTATGAACACGCAGTGGAAAACATCCTTTTGAATTTATGCAGAATTATCTTGTTATTTTTTTCCATTTTTATATACCACCATAAGATATACGTTACAAAGATGTTCATGTTTGGGTTTCAGTCACACAATGTTCCAGCATTATTTAATAGTTTGGAGAATGGCTCATGTTTTGATCAATTTGAGGAAATTATTTTCAAATTATTACTGTAACACTTAATAAGATAATTCTGACTTCGCACACACTTGCAGTGGGTGGAATCTACTGCAACTGTGTGGGAGTCAGAATTATCTTATTATGTTTTATAATAATAATTTGAAAATAATTTCCTCAAATTGATCAAAAACAAGCCATTCTCCAAAATTACTAAAAGGATTCATATTTGGGGTTTTGTAGACTATACACTGGAAATAACTACATGGATTACCAATATTTAAAACCTGAAAATATTTATTACTGCATGTTGATAAGTTTAGACATGTCCAACAATTATACCACCATAACATCAATAACTGACTCTCCTCCAAAGAATTTCATGATTCTTTGATTTTTGCTTCTTAAAAATTTTCATACCAAGAACTCTTAATAGAACCAGTACCCTGGAGACATGTTAATGCACACCACTGTATAAACTACAGTTACCTTGTTGTAGAGCCTATCCCTAGAATTAATTCATCTTGTAATATGGTAACTTTACAAACCATTCAATAACTCCTCAAATCCTTGATATTTGCTGTGTGCTAGAATTCTCCCAGTGACAGTAGGGAACTTACTTAAGTCAACCCCTGCAGGTTCTAGAGCCTGCTGAGGAACGATGCGGTTGATTACATTTCATGTCTAATCAGGAGAAAAGCATATCTATTTCTGATATGTTGCAAGAGAAAGCCATTATCGGCGGCTTGCAAGTCTGTTTAAAGCTACTAGCAAGCTCTCTCTGTAGCACACAGAGGTGCAGCTGCTGCCATCACATCATTCTGCTGACCTCGGCTAACGTGGAGACTGAAGGAACTGTGAGTCAGTCGGTTATTCCTAACGCTTCCCCTTTTCTAACTGGCTCTCTAGTGACTATGCTCCATGAGTAAAAAAAACCGCTCCTTTTTAGCAAGCAAACAGTTTATTGTCCCTTTATATTATATGCTCGTAATGAAAACATGCTTGTTGGCTGGGGAACACTATAGTGGGTATGGTGCTTGCCTTGCATGCAGCTGACTTGGGCTTAATCCCCCGGACCACATATGGTCCCCCAAAACCTTACAGGAGAGATCCCGGAGCACAGATATAGAAGTAAAACCTAAGCACAGCTAGATGTGACCCCAAAACAAAAAGAAAAGAAAGCTTTCTTCTTCAAAGGCTCAAATTTTCTACTGAAATGTATACTTTACCATGAAACAGGGTGACATAGATGCTATCTTCTAATCTGCCCCCCAACCAGTCAGAAGAATGTATGGAAAGGGCTGAGGCCCAGTGAAGCCCAACATGTTTCCATGAGAGGCTGTGGGTTCCATGGCTGACCATGTAACTAAACTAAAACGGCATCAAAGACTTTTTATAGTGTTTATTTAAAATGCTTAGGCTGTTTCTGCTTTGAAAAATTTTCCAATTTGGACTTGATAAATTATTTCCTTATGATAACAATTTAATGGAAGAAAAGTAAACCTGACAAACAACCATTAAGGCATTTTTCAGGAAAACAGACACAACGCAAGGCTATTGCTGACTCCACCTTGATAAGATAATGTGTTCTATTATTGTACCTTAGTTCTATTTTTCCCGTTGGAAGCATCTTAATTTCCACAGTTGCAGTAATTAATTGATATTAAATTATTTCTAATTGAAGTTGTGTTGGTGATTAAAGCTAAGCTTTTTTTTTTTTTTGGCAAAGGAATAAAAAATAGGAATGTGAATAGAAACTAGCACAGCACTAGGGCATTGGAAGCTAAGATAAGGTATTTCCCCTTTTTAATTTTCTGAAGTTAAATTTGGAACTCAGAGGTGTACAGTGGCCTCAAAAATTTCAATAACATTGTGACATCTATGTATGTGGGGGGGGAAATTTAATGCATTGGTTCCTTTCCTGCAATGGTAAAGTTAATTTTTAAGAGCAGCAATTGGAAATTACAGGTTCTGTAGTAAAGAAAATCCTCAAGGAAGTTCACATAGGCGAGGTTAAAAGCAAGGCCAGCTCTGAAGACACAGTCCAGTAACATTCTAATAGTCTTAACAAAAGAACTGCCCACAAAGCACAGAATTTGCTTTGTCTCAAACAACTGTTTCTTTGATAAGTGACATACTTTTCTGAGCAGACAACCTTTGAATGTAAATTTATATAACTGGTGACATAACATAAAACACTTAATGCAAACAAAAGCATTTCTGATAAGGCACATCTGCATTCCCATTTTAAACTTTCTGCTGGAATTGTTAAAAAACCTGTACTATCTCTTTCATGCATAGGAGATTATTCATGCTTTTTGAAATTCCTTAACAGCAAAAAGCTGAGCTTTTAAAAACTAAACCATACAGTAAAGAATTCATTTTATAAAGTAATTGATATGAACTAAGAGATAAGAGTCATATAAAGAGCATGCAGATAAAGAGGCTTATTTAGTGATTCTTTTTGCTGGCCTTGGTAATTGCTAACTACCCAGACTTGGGATTTTCTGGAAAAAAATCCAGATGCAGATGACATTTTTTTTTATTGTTTTTTATAACTTCTGGGTTCCTGACACCTGACGGACAATTTGAGCTATTAGCACAAATTTTAAACAGAACTTTTATTTTCCATTATAATTTAAATAAAGACAAATAGGGGAAATTACCAGTTTTAATAAGGAAAAACTCAGTTTGTATTCTTCTAGGACAGAAGGATTCTAAAATCGAATTCAAATATATTTCAAACATAATTTTTTGAAATATGTTTTAATCAATCTGAAGTGTTACTTACTTTTAAAGTGATGTTTACAAAACTACTAGCCAAATAAATAGATGATTTCTTAAGAGGCAAGTGTGCCAACAAAATTAGGTAAGCTAATTATCATACTTAAATTTAATGACTAATGCTGCACCAAAAGTCATCCTCTGAATCTAAAAAAGACTGGTGTAGGAATGTTTGCAATAAAAAAGAAAAGAGAAAAAATAAAAGAAAGGAAAAGACAATAAAATCATGCTACTGGTTTGTTTAACTGATAAAACCATAACAAATTGAAATAACAGCCTTCTTCTTTGCATAGTGTTATAATTATTTTAGTTAAACAACCTCTAAGGCAAAACTGTGATTATGTCACAGTGCTATGGCATATTAATTTAAGAATACCCAACTCCCAAAATGGAGTGCTATTTAAGACACAAAAATCATAGACATATAAACTAGAAAAATGCATATGAAACTATTAAATGTGCTTGACCTAAAAAAATATATAACTCAGGAAAAAGCTGAGTCACTGATATCTTGCATAATCTGTTTTGGGACAAAACACTATATAATGTTGCTGCAACAAAACACATAATTTCTGTATCAATCACTCATATATTCAAGAGAATATGAATTTACCTTATCTGCATTTACTTATTTGAGTTACATTATTGAAACAGAACTCCAAGGGTCATACGTGGACATAATTCACACAATAGTAAAACATTATCTATCTGGCTTGGAAACAATTAAACAACTATGAAATAATGTAAAAAAGAAGAACTAGAAGCTGTCTTTAAATATTGTGATCTCAGACAAAAATGTAACAATTTGAAATCAAAATACACTCCTCTACTAAACTGGAATAATGTTACCTTTGTCATTAAACATTTAAAATTTATAACAACTTAAATAGGTAAACTCATTTTTAATTAAAATATAGCATGCAAGATAAAATCAATAACTGTTTATAGTTAAGATCATGCCCATTTTCCTCAAAACTTTCTGAAAGGTGTAAGAATTAGAATCAATTGTGCCCTCTGACAATGAGAACACTACTACCCACTTGTCACACACATCACTCAAATTTGGGGAGAAACTGCTCTGGCTGAAACTGTTCTGTTTATTTTTCTATAGTCATCATCTATTTCAATAGACGCAGACAATGATCAAAATCTTTTTAAACTTAGGAGATAGAAATTGAGTTTAACTTATCATCCTCCCAAATATATTAGGCTGGTTGAGAGCACAAGTTGGGAGTAAGAGTGGCTTTGAAGCTTCAAATAGACACATCTGTGCAAACGCAGATGGAACCAAGACACTTGAATTCCACACATCTCCATGAACCAACTTCTACAGGAGAAGCAACCTCTCCTGATAGTTAAGGAGACAATTTTCCCTTACATAAAATTCAACAATAGTTTAACCTGGTAATTTTCCTTTTTAAGATATATTGATTCTCTTTGGGGTTCACTCTGAATGATAGTAAAAATCAGCATAGGCCAGAAAAAAGTATTTATTATTATCTGGAAATATATAAATATAAAATATGCCTACATATATAGTAAGCACCGCAAAATCTTATCTTAGTGTGAAATGTGAATCCAATCCTCTTCATTATCAATGCCATTGTGTGTTATACCTAAATTTTCATTTATAATATTTTCAATAAACATGCAAATCAAAACAACAATGAGGTATCATCTCAAACCACAGAGACTGGCACACATTCAAAAGAGTGAGAACAACCGGTGCTGGTGTGGATGCGAAGAAAAGGGAACTCTCATCCACTGTTGGTGGGAGTGCCGACTGGTCCAGCCTTTTTGGAAAACAATATGGACATTCCTCCAAAACCAGATATTGAGCTCCCATTTGACCCAACAATACCACTCCTGGGAATATACCCTGGAAACCCAAAAACACACAGCAGAAACACTATCTTCACTACTATATTCATCGCAGCTCTATTCATGATAGTCAGAATTAGAAACAGCCTAAGTGCCGAGAACAGAAGACTAAATAAAGAAACTGTGGTACATCTATGCAATGGAATATTATGCAGCTGTCAGTAAAGACAAAGTCATGAAATTTACCTGCAATTGGATGGACATGGAGACCCTAAAGCTGAGTGAAATTACTCAGAAGAAAAAGAACAGATATAGAATGACTGCATTCATTAATGGGATATAAATATATACCAGTGCTCTACTAATTGTGGGAAATGGTAACACCAGACTAGAACTCAGCACTGAATATACACAAAGAGGCTTACATTATAAACCCTAAATGTCTCTAAAGCAAGCCACAATATGCAAAAGGAGAGAGAGAGACAGAGAGAGAGAGAGAGAGAGAGAGAAAAAGAGAGGAAAAGAAAAAGTTCCTGCTATAGAGGCAGGCTGGGGGGTGGAGTGGGAGGGAATGGGGGGGACATGGTGATGCGAGTGGGGCACTGGTGGAAGGACGGGTGCTGGAACACTGTATGACTGACACCCAATTATGAACATCTTTGTAACTGTATATCTCAAGGTGGTATAATAAAAAAAAAATTTTTCAATAAACAGAATTCAGAAGGTAATAGACTACTACATGTTCTTCATTCATGCTAAACATCATGCACAATTAACTCCAGGGTTTCAAAAAGTGTCACTTACTGGTAAGTACTTAGAAGCACTTATTTTTTTTCCTGATTGAATAAAAATGACATAAAGAACAGATTGAAGCAAAACGCCTTCCTTTCTAAACTGCGAACATCAGAAATCTTATAGAAAACATCAGGAAAGGTAAAAAAGTATTAGACAAACATGCAATATGAAGGCTTGATATAATATTGGATGTACAATTTATAGCTGCCTTTTGTCTAAGGAATAAAATATAACTTATTTCATAAAACATAATATTCTTAAACACATAAAATCTGTAAAATGAAAGAAAACTATCTTGAATCAATTATTAAAATTAGAATGTCTAGATAGTATATTAAAATATATTGATTTTCATTGTACTAAAGTGTTTTTAGGACCAAAGTTTTACTTGTACTCTCTTTTTTTATTCTATAATCACTGATAGAATTTAGCTTCCATTTTAAATCAGTACTCAGATCTATATCCACTCATGAATTATTGTGATATAGAAAAATTCACAAAAATATAGTTTCCCATTGCTAGCTAACTTTTGTCATTTTTAGCTATAAAATAGCAGGAATAAAAAGATAACATATGAAAACTTTCTTGTTGCGACTCCCTAGAGCCTCTGCTCTTCCTGGGCCTCCTCATCACTCAGCTATGTGCAGTTATCTGACCTTCTCTCTAGGGTAATATTCTCTCAGCTACCACAACCTCGTATAGCTAGTCTACCAGCATGCCTGGCACGTTGGATCTCTAAAATTAACCGTTTGCCTCACAAGCCAAGCATCTCCCTGATAAGTCAAAGGCAACTAAAATACAAAACTACCGACAGACTTGTGAAGGCTTGGTATAACTGCATTAGTATTAGTCTTTGGTACAGACATCCATCTCAGAAACCCCCTTCTCCTAACCTTAAAGGCATTTCCAGGCGATCTTGGCTCAAAACATACATATTAGGGCCTAGGTGAGGTGCTGGGAAATTACCTTAAGGGCATTTGATCCTTCCTGCTTCCCATAATAGTGGGAAGTCTGAGTGAGGGGTATAAAACCAGCCTGCTTCTCTCTCTCTGTCTCTCTGTCTCTCTCTCTCTTTCTCTCTCTCTCTCTCTCTTTGTGAGCTTGCACCCTTCTTGGGAGTCTTGTCTTTTTCTCCTTTCTCACAGGGCCTTAACACGTGGTGGCCGCCATCTTGGCCTACACGTGTCTGGGGTCTAGCTGGGAATCCTAAGCACAGGGTTTCTCCTATTGCTGACTTGTATGCCTGAACCTGTGATAAGTAAAACCTTTTAAAACTGCATCGGATTCCTGAGTCTTCATCCATTCCCTGCCGGCTTCGGAGGTTGAAGGGAACTCACTTCCTGGCACTGTCCTCGCTTCCCGGCACTGTTGGGGACCGGCGGGCACCCGAACAAATACTTATGCTTCTTAGATGTGAGAAACTTTATTCCTGTTAAATACATTCTAACATAAGTCTCTGATAAATGTTTTTTTTTTAATTGTGATGTCCTCTTTAATTTAGTGGGGAAATCCAGAACCATTTTTCCCAAGGTGTTTTACAGAAGTAGGGGCAAAAACTTTTGTTCTTTCTTGACTGTTGTTAGAGGAAATCTGATAAACGTTTTTCATATATTTTTGTGATTAAGTAAGGTCAAAGTCAGTGTAGGTAGAATAAATAAGCAAATAGTTTTCAATAAAGATCTAATGGGAAATCTAGCATTAACAGTATAATCTCCAACAACTGGATTGCCAGTGATTTTAGAATGATTCAAATATATATAGAGTTGATATATACATTAAATTTGCATTGATATAAATTCTTCGTGGTAAATTAATAATATAAAAAGTCAAAGCTTTGTCACCTCAGGATGGGATTAGTGATATGAAAGAGAAGATGTAAGTACTTTAAGGCATCTACTTTTTTTAAATTACTTTATTTTAAAATGCATTTTACTACAAATTGTAATGTCACAAACTTTTAATTATGTGTAAAGGCAGCTTAGTCAATGTTAAATACTGTAACTTCATTGTTACTAGATCAAATCTAAAGTTACCAACTTGGAAGTGGGGGAGGGGAGAGAGTAATTTGAACCATGGTTGCTTTACTTCCTGGATGATCTCTTTAGCCCAAGTTACCTTTTTATTTTTTGGTGGAAAATAAAAACAGACAAATTAATATTTAGTTAAATCCATATAGAATAATTTAAATCAGTAGCTAAAAAACAATTTATCATATCTAATTTTGCTTTTATTGATGCTTAAATTTAATTTTGGTTGTTAAGACTTTAACTTCATCCTTCTAAGGTAAATTTTAGAAAGATACGTAAAATTATTTTAAAATTTTCTTTTATAAGTATGTTTTACTTAGTAATTAAAAATTCAAGCATAATATTATTTTTCCTTTTCCTAAGGAACAGTGAAATTGTAACAAATATGTATATATAGTTTTCATTTTCTCAATCTAAATTTTCTCTAGAGACTAGCTAAACATGTCCTTTGTATTTTTGGGTTTTTCTAGTTGCTTTTACGATAAAAAATGGAATAGTTATATTTCTTCAATAACTTTATGCATTAAGGACATACCCTTGAAATTCATATTTATTTCTAACACTCCATAGTACTTTTCTACTAATTTTACTAACATTATATTTGTTGTCAAATCTAACACTTTCCACTGCTACTATGTCTACTACTTTTGTGGTAACAAACTTGTTTTTTCTTGTGACTCCTGTTAGTGAGATTATCTCCCTCATGTTTCATTCAGCAAACCTTAGAGATCCTAAAATATCTATAGTTTCATTATCAGCAACCTCATTTAAGAAGTCTTGTTGTACCATGCACAAAAGTCAGATCTTAAAATGAATTAAATGTCTCAATATCACACCTGAATCCATAAAGTATGTTAAAGAAAGTATAGGAAAAACCCTCTATGACATTGAAACTAAAAGCATCTTCAAAGCTGAAATACCAATAAGGAAGCAACTAGAAGCAAAGATAAACATATGGGACTACATGAAACTAAAAAGCTTCAGCACCTCAAAAGAAACAGTGACCAAGATACAAAGACATTCCACAGAATGGGAAATAATATTCACCCAATACCCATTTGATAAGGGGTTAATATCTAGGATATATCAGGCACTGGTTGAACTTTATAAGAAGAAAACAGCCAGCCTCATCAAAAAATGGGGAGTAGAGATGAACAGAAACTTCAACAAGGAAGAAATTAGGATGGACAAAAGGTAAATGAAAAAAATTCATCATCACTAATCATCAGGAAGATACAAATCAAAACAACAATGAAATATAATCTCACACCACAGAGACTGGCACATATCCAAAAGAGCAAGAACAACAAGTGTTGGCATGGATGCGGGGGAGAAAGGGACTCTCACCCATTGTTGATGGGAATGTCGACTAGTACAGCCTTTTTGGAAAACAATATGGACAGTCCTCCAAAGACTAGAAATTGAGCTCCGATTCGGCCCAGCCATACCACTCCTAGGAATATATCCTGGGAAGCCAAAAACATACAGCAGAAACACCATCTGCACTTTTATTTTCAAAGCAGCACTATTCACAATAGCCAGAATCTGGAAACAACCAGAGTGCCCGAGAACAGATGACTGGATAAAGAAGCTTTGGGTAAGACAGAAAATGGAACAGTGTGCTAACAATTGTCGAGGGTACTAATGCCAACCTAGAACTGAGCATTAAATAGAGGCAAAAAGATACACATGACAACCCTTTAATGTATGTTCTGTAATCCATAGTCTGGAGGGGAAGGAAAAGAGAAAGAGAGAGAGAAATGGAAAGAAATAAAGAACCTGCTATGGAGCACGGCTGGGGAGGGGGGAGGGAATCGGGGACGTTGGTGGTGGGAGATGGGCACTAGTGGCGGGATGGGTGCTGGGACACAGTATGACCAAAACCCAAATATGAACTTTTTAATTGTATATCTTTGTAATGGTACATCTACACAATGGAATGCTATGCAGCTGTTAGGAAAAATGAAGTTAAAAAATTTGCCTTTAAATGAATGGACATGGAGAGGACCATGTTGAGTGAAATTAGCCAAAAGGAAAAAAGACAGATATAGAATGACTGCATGTATTTGCATGATATAAAATATATTTTCATATTGTATGATACCAATATCCAAGGTCAGTCAAAACATGAACCAGGAGGACTTGTCAATAGGTGGAATCAACCGCAAATGCATGGGAGTCAGAGGTTATGTAAAACAGACAAGTGTGCTAACAATCGTTGAAAATGATAATACAAAACTAGAACTGAGCATTGAATATAGGCAAAGGATATACATGATAACCTCTAAATGTATGTATTGCAATCCACAATGTGTGTGGAGAGAGAGAGAGAGAGAGAGAAAGAGAGAGAGAGAGAGAAAAAAGATATTAAAAAACCTGCATAGAGACAGGCTAGGGGGGAGGAGGGAGTGAAGTGGGGACATTGGTGGTGGTAAATGGGCACTGGTGGAGGGATGGGTGCTGGAACACTGTATGACCGAAACCCAAACATGGACATCTTTGAAATTGTATATCTCACGGTGGTGTAATAAAGCAAAACGTAAATTAAAAAAAAAGATGTCTTGTTGATTCAAAAAACTTATATCAAAGAAAAAATAACCATGCCAACTATTAATCCAAACTCTCTATAAAATTATAAAAACTTTCCCTTTAATTGAAATGTCTGAAAATGAAATACTAATCAAGAAAGCTGCCATTATCAACATCATGACTAACAAGATCCAACAAGATCAACATCAAGTTCTATTGGAGGACAGGTTTAGATAATCTGAGAGCTTTGTTATTTTGCCCCCTCCCAGCTTAATCTATTTAAGCCAAGGTTCATTCTAATGAGACCTCTCTTCTATGTAAACACTGCTAGAGGGGTGTGGCAGTTACAGAAGTCGCCTTGATTAAATAACTTCTGACTTATACATCTACTAAGACTTCTATGTTTTCTAGATTGGGCACAGCTCCTCTTTATACCCACTGCACCCAGCGTGGGACAGTTAGAATTTACCAGGAGACTACCACCCTGGCTACGCTGAGACTATAGGAAGACTATAGGAAGGATCATATTAGTTTGCTCTAAGTAGGCGAGTGTGACCCTTTCAGTACACGAGAACAAGATACTCAGAATCACCCTGGTGCAGATTATAATAAGAAGGACCTTGTGGGTACCATCTAGATTACATGAAGCTCATGAAGTTAAGATGTATTATTTTATATCAGCCCCCTCTCTCTCTCCAGTGTTTTACATAAGAGATAATCTTGGGATTAGTCCTTGGCAGTAACCTTTGTTTATACCTGCAATAGGGTGTGGCACTACACTCTGTTTAGAGTTCTTTGTTGTCATGACCCTTCTGGTTGGATTACTTTGGTGTATATAAGGGGCTGACTTGAGGCCCCTTTACTTTGGGCCTTTTGGCTTTTTGGCTTTTTGGCCTTTTGCTCCTTCTTCTGGGTAGGACTCAGCTCGGGTGAGATCCTCTCTCTTTGGTGGGAGATTTAGGCTCTTTTGTATGGTCTAAGTTCGGACCAGAGCTAGAGTTTGTTCATTATATTGGAGTGCTGTGGAGGAGCTTTTGTACTATTAAAAGCCTTTTGGAACTGCACCGGACTCGTGAGTTTTCATCTATTCTCCCGGCATCCTCGGAGGTAAAAGAGAACTTCTGTCCTGACACTGTTGGGGACCCCGGTGGCTTCCCGACAAAGTTCCATGAGAAATCTGATGTTAACCTTTCTTTCTCTCGAGTATCTGGAAAGATTTCAAGGAAATCTCAGAAACAGCTTGCTATTTAGAGAAGAAGGCATACCCTAAGTAGAAAGGCCCAATTTGGATCAATCCTCTTTTTTTTGCTTTATCTAATTATCAGTTTAATATTTATTTGATTTATTTTAAAATAAATTTTAATAAAATCGCACATATGAAACACATAGTTGTTATTTTTAATATTCTGTTTTTCTTTAACAGTTTACCCCATGATCATCCCATTGCAAATAATGTTTCAAACATTTTAGTTCCCTATCTTATATGAAGGGTTAAAGGGAAGGTTTCTGTCATTATGGAGAAAAAGAGTTATTACTCTGACATCAGATCAAATCCCTGTTAGATTTTAATGCCCATGCTATCATAACTAGTGCTAGAGTACAAAACACTGCAATATAAAAATGATTTAAAGGAATTAACTAAGTGAAAGGAGGCCATAGTACTCAAGCAGCGCCATTTCATCTCACACCCTGACATCTTTACATGAATACAATGATCAGTTACTGATCTCTTCAGTCCCGCAGTCACCAAAGCTCAACCACTGAGGAGATAAATGTTTTCAATTATTCAAGGATTCACTGGAGATTCCATACAGCAGAGAATAATGAAGAAACAAACCTCAGGCCTAGAAAAAAGAAAACTAGGAATCCAGGAAAAAAGGCTGAGGTGTTAATAAACGCCAACTGAAAACCTTTTACTTAATCCCAGCTTGATTATCTATTTTCCTTGCAGTATGACACAACAACTCCTACGTTAAACTTTCAAGTCTCCAACTACTTCCACTACGTGTTCACTGATTCTTTGACGCCAGACTTGTTTAAGCGAAAATTTCAAACCAGGTTGATCCTATGAATACCCAAGAAACAATGGATTGACGTCTTTAATTTGCTTCTTTATATTGAAACTCTCATGCCATAATGTTTTATATTAAAAGTAAAAGAAAAAGAAAAAAAATAGAAAAAAAGAAAGATTAAAGCCTCCCATGTCTTACCACAAAGACTTCTCACTCTTGAGTATTATTTTCCCAATATTTCCAGGCTTGCATAACTATAATAATGCAATTATTGCCACATTTAAACATTCTGCTATTACTTTGAATTTCTGTGGCATACCCTTTGATTTGGTATCTGTTACACATGATTTAAATAACATATCCTAAAGATAGGAACTTATGGGAACCGGTCTTCAGTAGGATTTTATCATGGCAGGGAGATTGAGTGGGGGTTATAGGGAATGTGATGGGGGGCACATGGACAGTGGAGGTAAGCATTAGATGAACACTCTGGCGGAGGGTGGGTGCTGGAGTGTTCTGATGCACATAATCCTGTCCTTAACAGTACTGTGACCCACAATGCCACCAGCAAAAAAAAAAAAAAAAATCCCAGTAATGAAAGAAACAAACTGTTCCTTGGGGAGATTTCTAGGCAACCCAGTGAGTGAGAGAGTGAGAAAAAGTGAGAGAGTGAGAGAGTGAGAGAGTAAGAGAGAGTGAGAGAGTAAGAGAGTGAGAGAGTAAGAGAGTGAGAGAGTGAGAGAGTAGAGTGAGTGAGTGAGTGGAGTGAGTGTAGGAAGGACACCCAAGGAACAGTGAGTGAGTTTGTGTGTGAGTAGGAAGAACATTCAAGAACAGTGAATGTGTATGGGAGGGGGTGGTTATAGGAAGGACATCCAAGAACACTGAGTGTGTGTGTGATGTGTGTATAGGAAGAATACCCAGGAACGGTGAGTGAATGTATGTGTGGGGGTGTGGGTATATAGGAAGAACACCCAGGAACTCTGTGTGTGTGTGTCTATGTGCGCGTGGGAAGAATACCCAGGAACAGTGAGTGAGTGTGTGTGAGTGAGTGAGTGAGTGAGTGAGTGGAGTGAGTGAGTGAGTGAGTGAGTGAGTGAGTGAGTGAGAGTGTGAAGGACACCCAGGAACTCTGTGTGTGCGTGTGAGTGTGTGTATGTGTAGGAAGGACACCCAGGAACAGTGAGTATGGTTTCTCAGCACATTACTTCTGGGTCCATGGGGGCAAGAGATTGACTGTCAGGTATGCCGCTGGGGTCCCCGGTAGTGTCAGGACAAAAGTTCTCTTCTACCTCCGAGGACTCTGGGGAATGGACAAAAAATCACTAGTCTGGCGCAGTTCCAAAAGGCTTTTATTTTCTTTTGGGGTCACACCCAGCGATGCTCAGGGTTACTCCTGGCTCTGCGCTCAGGAATATTCCAGGCACAACGTGGGGGACCATATGGGATGCCAGGGATAGAACCCCAATCAGCTGCATGAAAGGCAAATGCCCTCCACCCCCTCAAAAAAAAAAGGCTCTTAATAGTACAAAAGCTCTTCCACAGCAATCCAATATAATGAAAGAACTCTAGCTCTGGCCTGAACTTAGATAATACAAAAGAGCCTAAGTCTCCCACCAAAGAGAGGATCTCACCCGAGAAGAGTCCTACCCAAAAGAAGGAGCAAAAGGCCAAGGGGGCCTCAAGTCAGTCCCCTTATATACAACAAAGTAATCTGATCTATGACAGGAAGGGTCATATCAACAAAGAATCCTAAATAGATTGTAGAAGGGTGGTGCCACACCCTATTACCTATTACAGGTGTAAACAAAGGTTATGCCAAGTACTAATCTCTTCTACTGAGATTATCTCATATTAAACACTGGAGAGAGGAGAGAGAGAGAGAGAGAGAGAGAGAGAGAGAGCTGGTATAAAGTAATACATCTTAATTTCATGAGCTTCATGTAATCTAGATGGTACCCACAAGGTCCTTATTATTTATTATCTGCACCAGGGTGATTCTGAGTATCTTGTTCTCCATATACTGAAAGGGTCACACTCACCTGCTTGAGGGCAAACTAGTATGATCCTTCCTATAATATTCGTAAAGTCTCAACGTAGCCAGGGTGGTAGTCTCCTGGTAAATTCTAACTGTCCCACGCTGGGTGCGTGGATATAAAGAGGAGCTGTGCCCAATCTAGATAACATAGAAGTCTTAGTAGATGTGTAAGTCAGAAGTTATTCAGAGTCAAGGTGACTTCTGTAACTGCCACACCCTCCATCAGTGTTTACATAAGGAGACCTCATTAGAGTGAAGCTTGGCTTAAGTAGATTAAGCTGTGAGTGGGCAAAAAAAAGCAAAGCTCCCAAACTAGCTAAACCTGTCATCCAACAATTGACCATGAGGCCTTGTGCGGCCAGGGCATGCCTCTAAGACCGGAGCTTCTGCTGTTCAGGGCCTGAGCTGCTGCTGTCCAGGCCTGAGTGACTGCTGCCCCAAGCTCTCATTCTGCCAGTCTGGAGTGCCCAGATACGGGGCTTCTGGGTCAAGTACACCAGGTCCACGTTTAGTAAATTTTCCTCGGCCCTGTCCTGTTCAAACGAGGGGAGAAACATTGCTGGCCAGACAGGGAGTTAGTACAAGGTTCGGGGCAAACTTTGCACAAACAAGACCCATGACATCCGACATCCAACAGCCAATGGCCCCTAGCCCCCAGCCCCACTTGGTCCCTCCTGCACAGCTTCTAGAACCTTGTGGACTTACCGTGAGTTCCAGTGGCCGAAGTTCTCTTAACCAGAAGCCCCCGAGCTCTGGCGCCGAGCAAATGCTGGCCTTTAAGCATTGATTCTCCCACAGCCCCAAGAAGCACCGGGCTGGGGGCCCTCAGGGCCAGCAAGTGTGAAGGGCCTCCGTAAGCGCCACACCCGCCGCGCTGCCGCAGCCAGGCTCAGAAGGCACCCGCGCATTCGGAGCCGGATGTAGATCCGGCCTGGGCGTTGCTGCGGCACAGCTGTTGCCTTCCGGAACTTTCTAGAGAGCTCCTGGCTGTGCGCGTTCCGCCAGGGCGCAGGCTAGCCAGGTAAGCAGCCGTGCTTGCGGCCATGCGCTCAGAGCAAAGCGTAGGAGTCCCAGGTGCCAACCCTGACCGTGTCCCCCAAACCAAAACCGGGACAAACATCAAAGCTAAGAAATGCTCCTCAGATGGCGTCTGGCGTTGGCTGAGGCCCCGCTCTCAGAGCAAAGCATTGGCGCCTAGGAGTTCCAGGTTCCAACACTGATTCTGCCACCCCACCCCCAGGTCAAAAATAACGGGGGATAAAAATCAAGGCAAAGAAATGTGCCTCAGATGGCAGCACTGTGGCGGCGCTCAGACTCGGGCATCTTTTGAGGCTGAGGTGCCCACGGGGACCCAGCTCCTCTCCGCCTCTGTTGGGGGGAGACAGTGAGGGACAGTTTGGCTACTCTGATGTCTGCGCCCAGTGTCCGGAGTCAGCCAGGGCTCGGCTGCTTTGTCTAGTTGGTGCCCTAAGGGCCTGCGCAACCCTCTCTCCCATATGTGGTGTCTCTGCCTCAGTGTCTGGTGGATGCCTGGACAAGGCCTTTTAGCCCAGTGAGGAAATCCAATTATGAGGGTTCCACAGAGCAGTTTTCCAGCTGTGACAGATTCTTGAACTGGGATTGCAAAATTGATGAATAAATGGGAATTAAGGTGGGGAAATAATAATCAGGCTTGAGGTGACCTAAGAACGTTATTGAAGTGACATAAGGTGACCTAAAAACTACAGTTGGAGTATTTTGGTGATGGTGTGGTACACTAACTTTATATACTATCCGTACCATAAACTTATACCTTAAAAGAGAATCAGAAATATACCATAATAACGTATGATTTTATTGAAACAAAACTGTTGGGGAGTGTTGGATGACAGGTTTAGCTAGTTTGGGAGCTTGGCCATTTTGCCCACTCACAGCTTAATCTACTTAAGCCAAGCTTCACTCTAATGAGGTCTCTCTTCTATGTAAACACTGATGGAGGGTGTGGCAGTTACAGAAGTCACCTTGACTCTGAATAACTTCTGACTTATACATCTACTAAGACTTCTGTGTTTTCTAGATTGGGCACAGCTCCTCTTTATACCCATGCACCCAGCGTGGGACAGTTAGAATTTACCAGGCGACTGCCACCCTGGCTACATTTGAAACTATAGGAATATTATAGGAAGGATCATACTAGTTTGCTCTCAAGCAGGCAAGTGTGACCCTTTCAGTATATGGAGAAAAAGATACTCAGAATCACCCTGGTGCAGATAATAAATAAGAAGGAGCTTGTGGGTACCATCTAGATACATGAAGCTCATGAAATTAAGATGTATTACTTTATACCATCTCTCTCTCTCTCTCTCTCTGTCTCTCTCTCTCCCAGTGTTTTATATGAGATAATCTCAGTAGAAGGGATTAGTCCTTGGGATAACTTTTGTTTATACCTGTAATAGGGTGTGGCACTGCCCTTCTACAATTTGTTTAGGGTTCTTTGCTGACACGACCCTCCTTGGATTACTTTGTTGTATATAAGGGGACGACTTGAGGCCCCTTGGCCTTTTGCTCCTTCATTTGGGTAGGACTCTGCTTAGGTGAGATCCTCTCTCTTTGGTGGAAGACTTAGGCTCTTTTGTATGGTCTAAGTTCAAACCAAAACTAGAGTTCTTTCATTATATTGGATTGCTGTGAAAGAGCTTTTGTACTATTAAAAGCCTTTTTGGAACTGCGCTGGACTCGTGAGTTTTCATCTGTTCCCAGCATCCTTGGAGGTAGAAGAGAACTTCTGTCCTGACACTGTCAGGGACACTGGTGGCATCTCAGACAGGGGAATATTATGGGAATTGTGCATATGTCTGTTTTTCAGTCTTTTCTAGGCTCTCACTGGTCCATGGTTATCGAAAATCCCTCATCTATGCCATAATTATAATTTTTTCTACCAATAAAACACTTTCAAACTAATTAAAATTATAAGTGATAATGTTGGGTATGCCTCTAAGTGGTGCTCAGGAGGATCAGAGAATCTCCGCGAGTGATTTTTTTTGCCAACTGGGCAGGTGGTTTAATAAGTGGGACTGAGAGTGTGATGAAACTCCCCTGGGTGCCAGGCCCTCCCAGTGCTAGGGGATTTATAGTACCAAGGATCAAATTCAGATTAGGAACAAATTAGGTATATGCCCTAAACTATTGCCTCCTGGCCTCTGGATAATTTTTTTTTTACTTTTTTGGGGCACACCCGGCAATATGTGCCACCCAGCATTCACTCATAGGTGAATGCTGCCAGTAGTTGAAGAAACTTCTCTATTCCCCAGCTCCTGATAAGCAGGACCTTAGTCCTTATTTTTGAGTGACAAGCTCCTTGTGAATACAGTTCCTCCAGAAATTCCACAGGCCCCTTTAGTCATGTGCAGTATTCAACTGGCAGCAGTTTTGACAGATTTTCTGAGGAAGACCAGGAAGGAATGGGATGAAACTTCTATTTTTTAGGACCAGTGAGAAAAAGGAGCACTCTGTTCAACAGGTTACTAAGAATACCCTCATAGGTGAATGCTGCCAGTAGTTGAAGTAACTTCTCTAATCCCCAGCTCCTGACGACCAGGACCTTCATCCTTACTTTTGAGTGACAAGGTCCTTGGCAATAGAATTCCTCCAGAAATTCCACTGGCCCCTTTAGTCTTGTGCAGTCATGCGTGCAGCTGGCAGCAGATTTGATAGCCATGTAGCTATTAATTAGAGAAGACTTAGTTTATTTCATCATTTCTACTTGAGGAAAGTGTTAAGTAATGGTTAAATAAATAGCTCATCCTTTTTATCACTAGCTTCTTGAGCTGAGTTTCTCATAGATGAGGAATATATGTGAAGATATCTCAGATGAAACACCATTAAGAACTGGACAGATAATATAGTGGATAGTCCTTTTAAAGTTGGTTTTGAATCTATGAAGTTCCTGAGTTGTTCCTTATCCATGAAGTTGTGTATCTTTCCTTCATATCTGAATGTGAGTCTGGCTGGGTAAAGAATTCTTTGTGAGGCCTGCAGTTCATTGTGTCTTTTCACTCAGGCCTTCAGGTGATAGTCACTGTGTCATTGACATGGGCTCAATCTCCTATGTGCCACTATCTCTCTCTGAAGGAACTTCACCTCTCATAAGTTGTGTGGACATAAATCAAAATGTCTGCAGTAAACTATTTGACTAATGGCAGTAGGGCAGTAGGGTGTTATAGAAATGAGCTTAGGCCAGAGAATCTTTAAAGGAGTGGGAAAGAGGGGTAAGAAATTAAGGGAGAAATCAGATACAGTAGAGAAAAAAAAGAGACTTACTCCCCCTTTTGGTCACTTTTTAATTCAACTCCCAGCCTCAGACTTTATTTTGTTGTATCTCTATTGCGCGTTCCATAGTGATGACACTCTCTCTTTTTATATGAAATTCTTTACAGCAATTTCTTTTGATTATCCTCTTGGTTTGCTTTTCTTCCTCCTTTAAGAATTTCTTTTCCTGGAAAGATAGAACCAAGAGTAAGGAAAGCACTTGCTTTGCACCTGGTTTGTGTGGGACACATTGCACTTATGGTGGACCTAGATTTTAGTCCCTATTAACTATATGGTCCTCCAAGCCCTGCCAGGAGGGACCCCCTGAGTGAGGTTAGGAGTAAGCCCAGAGCACAGCCAAGTGTGTCTCCAAAACAAACCAACAACAAAAACGGGTTTCTTTTCTTGGACCTCAGGATATCTGTGAGGTAAGCCCTACTTCCTTTGTTTCCTTTCAACACTGTGGGTTTTCTTGTCCCTGTACCTATTGTAATTTGACACTCCTGTCTAAACCAGATTCAGCTGAACCATGGATCTGTACATTCTATTACTAAGTAGAAAGCTTCATTTTATGTCCCTAGAGGTTACTCAGAAGTCACAAATCTTTTCATAATGTAATATGTCACATATTCATTAACACATTCAAATACACAAGCTAGAAATCTTTTCCTTCTTTAATCTCTAGATTCTATTCCCCAATGCCAGTCTGTCATGCAATCTTACAAATACTCTTTCCAAAATTTCTCTGCTTCCCTCTGTCACTCCTTTATCAAGAAATGATAAAATATAATTTATGAATATACATTGGAGAATGAGATCCAAATCCATGTTTACTGACCACAGAAGTCCAAAGTACATAGGCTTTTTTATAAAACCAAAGTAGAATTTATATAATATCAAGCATTTGATAATGATTCTGGGAGTCATTACTTTGCTTTCAACATTTTTGTACAGTATATAGCTTATAGTTTTTAGAAGCTTAATGTGATAAATGTTATAAAAATTAGTTCTTTGTGGGCCAGAGCGATAGCCCTGCGGGTAGGGCATTTACCTTGCACACGGCTGGCCTGTGCCGGCCGGGTTCGATCCCCGGCATTCCATATGTCCCCCTGAGCACCACCAGAGTAATTACTGAGTGCAGAACCAGGAGAGAAACCCTTGAGCATTGCCAGGTGTGACCCAAAAGCAAAAAAAAAAAAAAAAATAGTTCTTTGTGTTTTAAGGTAGTTTCAATTCTTTGCAATGAAAGAGGACTGTCTATAAAAATAATTTGTAAGGTTTGTTATTTATCTTAAGCAAATTACAAGTCAGAAAATGAGAAGAAAGGGGCCAGAGCGATAGTACAGTAGGTAGGGTGTTTGCCTTGCAAGCGGCCACCTTGGGTTTGATCCCCAGCATACTATATGGTGACTCACAGACATGGGCAGAGCTGCTACTTGCTCTCCCTATGCCCAGCCGCTGCTCACGAGGCGCCTTGGAGGGGATGGCGGGTTCTAGCCCTGGCCTGCCACCCCAGCAGAGCCTTACAACCAGCCAGACGACCCCCCCCACTCCATGAGGGCCTCCATTTTCCACATCTGGACTTCTCTCTCATCAGAACTCCACCCAGCAGACCAGCCTATCACAGCCCAGCCTGCGCGGCCCTCTGGCGGCTGCACTGTTCATCAATAAATGCTGGATTTTGAGATGACTACAAGAGTATGCTACCTGCACAGCAGAGCCTAGCAAGCTACCCGTGTTGTATTTGATATGCCAAATACCAGTAACAGTTATAGACCTCATTCCGAATGGATTGAGGCTCTTTATGTTCCTGGAGCAAGCAGATGCTCTTGGACTCTACTAGCATGAGACAGGACATATGGAGATGTTACTGGGGCCCACTCGAGCAAATCGATGATGAACAGGAAGACAATGACAGTGATACTATATGGTCCCTGGAGCACCGCCAGGAGTAATTTCTAAGTGCAGAGTCAACCTGTGAGCATTGCTGGGTGTGACCCAAAAACAAAAGCAAAAAAAAAAAAAAAAGAAGAAATATGATCCAAATGTATTGATTTGGTAGGTAGTTGTTCTCAGTAAGATCTTACATAATTAATTTTTAAATTATTTTCATTATACCACTGTGAGATATATAATTACAAAAATGTTCATGTTTGGGTTTCAGTCATACAGTGTTCCAACATCTGTACCTCCACCAGTGTTCTATTCCCACCACCAATGGCCTCAAATTCCCTCCCCTGTCCCCCAGCCTGCTACTATAGCAGGTACTTTACCTCTTCTCTCTGTCTCTGTCTCTGTTCTCTGTCTCTCTGTCTCTCTGTCTCTGTCTCTGTCTCTCTCTCTCTCTCTCTCTCTCTCTCTCTCTCTCTCTGCTCTTATTACATTGTGGCTTGCCTTACAGACATTTAGGGATTATCATGTAAATCCCTTAGTGTATATACAATGCTCAGTTTTAGTCTGGTGCTACCATTTCCACAATTAGTTGAACACAGGTATATATTTATATCCTACTAATGAATACAGTCATTCTGTATCTGTCCTTTTCCTTCTGACTAATTTCACTCAGCATTATAATCTCCATGTCCATCCATTTGCATGTATATTTCATGACTCCGTTTTTTCTGAGAGTAGCAGCAGGTATTGAGATACAATTAATTTCTTGGTCTACATGACATTTTAGTATTTTTAGAAAATACCATAATTTTTAAAAGATCTCACTTTATACAAAAATCAGTTTGAAGGTAGCTTTTTATTTATTTTTATTAAATATTTTATTATACCACCATGAGATATACAATTACAATGTTGTTAATGTTTAGAGGTTTCAGTCACATAGTGTTCCAGCACCCCGCCCTCCACCAGTGCCCATTTCCCACCACCAATGTCCTCAATTCCCTCCCTCCTCCCAGAGCCTACCTAAATGACAGGTTCTTTATCTCTTTTCTCTCTCCTGAAGGTAGCTTTTTTAAAATATTTTATTATACCACCGTGAAATATTCAATTACAAAGATGTTCATGTTTGAGTTTCAATCATACAGTGTTCCAGCATCCATCCCTCCACCAGTGCCCATTTCCCACCACCAATATCCCCAGTTCCCTCCCCCTCTCCCAGCCTGCCTCTATGGCAGATTCTTTATCTATTTTCTCTTTTTCTCTCCCCCTTCCTCTCTCTGTGTTTCTTTCTCTAACTTTTCCTTCTCTTATGCATTGTGGATTACAGTACATACATTTAGAATTTATCATGTGTATTTCTTTGCATATATTCAATGCTCAGTTCTAGACTGGTATTATCATTTTCAACAATTATTAACACACTGTTCCCTTCTCTGACTTACCTAACATCTGACTCCCACATGTTTGCAGTACATTCTACCTATTGACAAAACCTCCTGATTCATGATTTGCCTGACCTTTGATGTTGGTATCAAACTATATATATATAATATGATATATATAATTTGATACCAACATCAAAAGTATATATGTACATATATAATTTCCTGCCCCTTGAGGTATTGCAGATGTGACTGCGGGGCCTGGCTGTGTCAGCAGGTGGAAGGCAGGAGACAGGCTTGTCTACACCCAGGGTTCTGCCCCGTGACCTTGGATGGTTGATGGTCTGACATAGAAAAGACCAGGTCCCCGAGGGTGAATCCAGAACTATGGAAGAGCCTGGCAATCTACCCATGCTGTATTCGATATGCCAAAAACAGTAGTAATAATGGACCTCATTCCCAACAAATGGAGACATTACTGGCGCCCACTGAGCAAATCGATGAACAATGGGAAGACAAGTGATAGTGAAAAGTGATATATATATATAATATTTTTATATTATATATATTCACTTTATCACTGTCTTCACTGTCTTCCCATTGATCATTGATTTGCTCGAGCGGGCACCATGGCACATCTCCATATGTCCTGTCTCATGCTAGTAGAGCCCAAGGGCATCTGTTGATCCAGGAACATAAAGAGCCTCAAACCATTCCATCAGATCATGGGAATGAGGTCTATAATTTCTACTGGTATTTGGCATATCAAATACGACACGGGAGGCTTGCCAGGCTCTGCGTGTGGGTGGCATACTCTTGTAGTCATCTCTAAATCCAGCATTTACTGTTGAACCATGAGGCCAGGCGGCCGCCTGAGCCAGGCTGTAATAGGCTCTTCTGCCGCATGGAGTTCTGACGAGAGGGAAGTCGGATGTGGAAAATGGAGGCCCTCATGGAGTGGGGGGGGTCGTCTGGCTTGTTTGAGGCTCTGCTGGGGTGGCGGACCAGGGCTAGAACCCGCCATTCCTCCCTTGTGCCTCATGAGCAGCTGGGCACAAGAAGAGCCGGTAGCAGCTCTGCTCCATGTCTGTGAATCTCTGGATCAGCATACCTGGGCTGGACTTGAAAAAGACTGCTGCAGGGTGGGTCCGAGCTAGGCTCTTCTGTGGGTGGAGTTCTGACGAGAGGGAAGTCCAGATGTGGAAAATGGTGGCCCTTAGGGAGTGGGGGGTCGTCTGGCTTGTTGTGAGACTCCACTGGCATGGTGGGCCAGGGCTAGGAACCCGCCATCCCTCCCGGTGCCTTGTGAACAGCTGGGCACAGGGAGTGCTTGTAGCAGCTCTGCCCCATGTCTGTGAATCTCTGGATCAGCATATCTGGGCCGGACTTGAAAAAGACTACTGCAGGGTGGGTCTGATGAGCCGGGCTGTAATAGGTTCTTCTGCTGGGTGGAGTTCTGACAAAAGGGAAGTCCGGATGTGGAAAATGGCGGCCCTCATGGAGTGGGAGGTCGTCTGGCTTGTTGCAAGGCTCTTGTGGGGTGGCAGGCCAGGGCTAGAACCCACCATCCCTCCCGGGTGCCTCGTGAGCAGCTGGGCATAGCGAGAGCCAGTAGCAGCTCTGCCCTATGTCTGTGAGTCTCTGGATCAGCATACCTGGGCTGGAGTTGAAAATGACTGCTGCAGGGTGGGTCAGATATATTTTATGTATTTATATATAGGTATAAATATATATATTTATAAGCATATATATATTTATATATATGATCACTTGACATCCCGTTATTCGTTGATTTGCTCGAGCGGGCACCAGTATTGTTTCCATTTGACCCTATTGCGTGCCAGTGTAGCCCAGTGGCATCTCCTTGCTTTAGGAATATGAAGAGCTTCAAACCGTTCGTTCAGGGTCTTGACGAAGAAGTCTGACCATCTTGTAGGTGGGCAGCCAGGTGATCTTTGGACATCCTGTCGGATCCAGTTGGTAACGGCTCTAGTCCAGCAGTCATCTCCAAATTACATTACATGTCCATCCCATCTGATTTTTGATGCCTTGGCAAACGAGACAACATCCCTGACTCTGGCTCCTCGACAGAGGTCAGAACTCTGGATTCCTTCTCTCACTTGAGTGAGGTGTGATATTCCAAACATAACTCTTTCGATTCCTCTTTGCGAGACCCGAATAGTGTTCTTATCCTACTTTCGTAGGGCCCAGGTCTCTGAGGTGTATATTAATGCAGGAAGAACTGTGGAGTTGAAGAAATGTGCACAGAGATGGAGGTTCTTTGTCCTTTTAGCTATTTCTTTGATGCTCTTGAAGGCGTTCCATGCCACTCTCCTCCTGAGCAGCTCAGGTTTTAGGTTGTTCATCATGTTGAGTTCTTGACCTAGATACACATAACTGCTGCATTCAGAGATGTTTGTTCTGTTGAGAGTGAATGGGGCCTCTGGAACTAGTTCATTTTTCATGAACATTGTTTAGTTGAGATTCAGCTATAGACCTATCCACATTCTCGTCAAAGTCAGCTAGCATTTGTGCCACTTGGCTAATTTTTGATGTATACCAGTAATATATATTTATATCACGCAAATAAATGCAGTCATTCTATAGCTGTCTTTTTCGTTCTGGCTATTTCACTCAACATGATCCTCTCCATGTCCATCCATTCATAGGCAAATTTTATTACTTTTTTCCCCTAACAGCTGGATAGTATTGTATTGTGTAGATGTACCAAAGTTTCTTTATCCAGTCATCAGGTCTCAGGTACCCTGGTTGTTTCCAGATTCTGGCTATTGTGAATAGTGCTGCTATGAAAAATAAAAGTGCAGATGGTGTTTCCACTGTGTGTTTTTGGCTTCCCAGGGTGTATTCCCAGGAGTGGTATGGCTGGGTTGAATGGGAGCTCAATTTCTAGTCTTTGGAGGAATGCCATATTGTTTTCCCAAAGACTGTACCAGTCGACATTCCCCAACAAAGGATGAGAGTCTGATGGTATATTTTGGGAAGTGTTTGCATCATTATTTTGCTGAAAGAAGTCTGCATGGGTGGCCTATATATCAAAGTTACACCGTGAAAAATGCAGAAATATTCTATTCCAATGAACAGTTCTGATATATCAAGCATATTAATAAAATAAGACCTTATGATTGGAGTATGATAATAATGTAACAATAGACGTCAACATACTTTCTAATCACTGTCACTGTCACTGTCTTCCCGTTCATCATTGATTTGCTCAAACAGGTACTAGTAACATCTCCAAAAGTCCTGTCTCATGCTAGTACAGCCCAAGGGCATCTGCTTGCTCCAGTAACATCTCCATATGACCTGTCTCGTGCAAGTAAAGTCCAAGGACACCTGCTTGCTCCAGGAACATAAAGAGCCTCAAACCATTCCATCAAGTCATGGGAATGAGGTCTGTAATTGATTCTGATATCTGGCATATCAAATACAACATGGGTAGCTTGCCAGGCTCTGCTGTGTGGGTGGCATACTCTTGTAGTCACCTCTAAATCCAGCATTTATTGAGGAACCACACAGATGCAAGCGGCTGCACAAGCTGGGCTGTGATAGGCTCTTCTGCTATTATCTACACCCTATTACAGGTATAAACAAAGGAGTATGCCAAGGACTTATCCCTTCTTCCGAGATTATCTCTTATGTAAAACACTGGAGAGAGAAGTGGGGCTGGTATAAAGCAATACATCTTAATTCCATGGGCTTCATGTAATCTAGATGGTACCCACAAGGTCCTTCTTATTTATTATCTGTACCAGGGTGATTCTGAGTATCTCGATCTCTGTATACTGAAAAGGTCACACTTGCCTGCTTGAGGGCAAACTAGTATGCTCCTTACTATAATCTTAAGCAATAGCTTTAATGTAGTCAGGGTGGTAGTCTCCTGGTAAATTCTAATGGTCCCAAGCTGGATGTAGTGGGTATTAAAGAGGAGCTGTGCACAATCTAGAAAAAAATAGAAGTCTTAGTAGATATATAATAAGTCAGAAGTTATTCAGAGTCAAGGTGACTTCTGTAACTGCCACACCCTCCATTAGTGTTTACATAGAAGAGCATTATCATAAATTTTGATAAATTGTAAACATTCTAATAGAGTATAATAATATAATAATAGACTTTCGCACTTAATTTGAATTACTTATAAATTATGTTAAAAAGTAAATATGGTGACTGGATAAACAACACAGTGAACTCACAGGTCTCTAACTTTATGTTGTATTTTCAGCTTTGAAAGCTACTAAAACCAAGCTAAATTATAACATATATCACTTAATATTAAAGCAAACTTTGACATTAATGAAACTTATTTGATTACATTGTTCTCTCAAGTCATAAATAAGATATATGCAACAATATAATAAAATGAATAATGTTATTTAACTTTATTAACATATTACAAAGAATATCTTGGGAAATCAATATTTATTATTATCATAAATGCATTTAAATAATTCTTTATTTCCTTCTTTTTTGACTTTTCTTTTATATTTTTTACTTTATTTAAACACCGTGATTTACAAAGTTCTTCACAATACAGTTGTTTCATGTATTCAGTATTCCAATATCAGTTCCACCACCAATGTCCTCTTGCCTTCACCAAAGTCCCTAGTTTCTCACCCTCCACTCAAGCCTGCTCCCTTAGCAGGCACTGATTAATTTACTTTATATTGCTTATTACAGCATATATCTCATAATGGTGTTGCTAAAGTCTTGATCTTTTTACTGAGCTATTGCATGCAAATTGAGCCATCTGTGTTCTTGCTTTCACTCTTTGAACTTGTTGAAAATAATGGGCTTCTACTCAATTTTTAACAAAGTTGCTCATGTTAATTTGTTAGAGAAATTCAATATTCAACCCCAATCCCACCATCATTGCTATTTCACACCACCATAATTTACAGTTTTCCTATCTGCCCCTTAAACCTACCCTTATAGCTGATCCTCAGTATTTTGTTTTCTACTGCTTGTTATAGATAATTTGCTAAAATTGATGAAGTAATGATTTCCTAAAATATTCTATCTCACCATGGAGCCATTAAGCCTTGTAAAAGAAGGTACTTGTGGCCCAGCAGATCCCTGCTCTTCCCACCAGGTGTGTTCCCACGGCGGGCAGCCCCCGAGCCATTGCTCTCCAGGATAAAGGGCTGGCGCTTTGAGCAGGGGACCAAGCCACACCCAGCTTCCTCAGACCTTCCACTACACTACCCCCACCCTGACCCCCTGACTCGGAACCACCCACTGACACCCCAAAATTCAAAACCGCACTGATGCTAGTGCTTTTGCGCGAAATATTATCTATCTACCTGAGAGACCACTGAGCGTTAGCCCCTACACTCTTTGCTATACATCTCTAGCTGCAAAGTAATTCAGGCACCTACTAACTCTATTGACTAGTCACCTAGAACACACATTTTCAACCTACGATAGTCATTATGGTAAAAGCAACGCAGAATTCCTTCAAGCTCTACGATTGAAGTCACTAATACAGATGAGTCAAGCAATAACGATGAAATATATAACCTCTCTGAAAAGGAATTTCGAAAGGAACTGGTAAAGATGCACAAGGAACTCAAAGAAACAATGGAATACAAACTCAGTAAAATACAAGAGGACATGAGAGCAGAATTGAGTAAATTTTAGAACAAAATACAAGCAGAAATGACAGATATTAAAAATGAGGTAAGTGAACTGAAAAACACAGGGGAAGGCCTCCAAAGCAGAGTAACAGCTACTGAAGAAAGAATTAGTGATCTCGAAGACGAGGTTCAGAGATTCTGTAGACAACACCAGAAGATGGAAAAAAAAGACTCACAATCAATGAATAGACTACCAGAGAAAATCGGGATGAAGCCAAAAAGGAACAACATACACATCATTGGGGGTCCCAGAAGGGCAAGAAGAAAACCCTGATGAAGAAGAAACTGTCACAGCCATCATTGCTGAGAATTTCCCTGAACTGAAGAAAGCATGCTCCCAGATACAGGAGGCCCAGAGGATTCCAACTAAAAGAAACCCCAATAAGAATACTCCAAGACACATCCTTATTAAAATGACAAAAACGATAGATAGAGATAGAATACTGAAAGCAGCAAGATCAAAGAAGGAAATCACATACAAAGGAGCATCTCTGAGATTTACAGCAGACTTCTCAGATGAAACACTCCAAGCCCGAAAACAGTGGTGGGAAATTGTGAAAAAAACTCAATGAACTTCAGGCTTCACCAAGAATTCTTTACCCAGCTAGACTAACTTTCAGATGTGAAGGAAAGATACACAACTTCATGGATAAACAACAACTCAGGAAATTCATGAACAACTTTAAAAGGATTGAAGGGTCTATTGTAAGATAAGACAACCCAAAACTACAACAAGTTTAGACAGAAAGATGGCACCAAATCCAATGACAATAATCTCTCTCAACCTCAATTGTCTAAATGCACCAATTAAGAGACACAGGGTGGCAAAATGGATTAAAAAACTGAATCCAACATTTTTCTGCCTACAAGAAACACATCTGAATAACCAGAGCAAACACAGACTCAAAGTCAAAGGCTGGAAGACTATTCTCCACGCGCAAACAACCCCTCCAAAAGGCGGGTGTGGCCATACTCGTATCTGACAATATAGACTTCAGGCTGAAAAAGGTTAAAAGGACAATGAAGGCCATTTTTTAATAATTAAGGGGTATGTATACCAGGAAGAAATCACACTGCTAAACATATATGCGCCAAATGAGGGGCCAGCAAAATACTTAAACGACTATTAATAGACCTCAAAGAAGACATTAACAGTAGCACAATAATAGTCAGAGACTTCAACACTGCCTTATCGACTATGGATAGATTGACGAGACTGAAACTCACCAGGGAAATACTGGACCTGAAGGAAGAAATGGAAGAAAGAGAGCTGGTTGATATATACAGGGCTTTTCATCCCAAAAAAGCTGAATACACATTTTTTCCAGTGCACATGGAACATACTCCAAGATAGACCATATACTGAGCCACAAAGCATACCTCAACAAAATAGAAAAGATTGAAATTGTGTCAACTATCTTTTAAGATCACAATGCACTGAAAATAGTAGTTAACCATACACAGAAGCAGGGAGCCAAACCAAACACCTGGAAACTAAACAGCTCACTGCTGAACAACAAATGGATCATAGAAGAAATCAAACAGGAAATCCAAAGATTCCTAGAAACAAATGACAATGAAGATACCAACTATCAGAACTTGTGGGACAGAGCAAAAGCTGTGTTAAGAGGAAAGTTCATAGCTCTGCAAGCATTCATAAGGAAAGAAGAAAGGGCCCACATAAATAACCTGACTTCACAGCTGAAAATACTAGAAAAAGAACAATAAAAGAAGCCCAACCCAGGCAGAAGGAAGGAAATAATAAAACTTAGGGAGGAAATCAACGAGCTGGAAACCAAAAAAAAAAAAAAAAAAACAATCCGAAAGATTAATGAAACCAAGAGCTGGTTCTTTGAAAAATTGAATAAGATCGACAAGCCACTGGCAAGACTTGTAAGGGCAGGGAAAGAGAGAAACCAAATAAACAGAATCAGAAATGAAAATGGTGACATCACAACAGAAAAAAAGAGAAATCCAAAAGATCATCAGAGATTATTTTAAGAACCTGTATGCCACTAAACTTGAGAACCTAGAAGAAATGGATAAATTCCTGAACTCCTATAACCTCCCACGATTGAAACAAGAAGACCTCCAATACCTAAATAAGCCTATCACCATCGAGGAAATTGAAACAGTAATTAAAAGTCTGCCCAAACACAAAAGCCCAGGTCCAGATGGGTTCACTAGCGAATTCTATCAAACCTTTAAGTGCCGCAGACGGCTCAGTCGGTGTGAGCTCTAAGTCTCGGGGGATATCCAGCGTGAGGAAATCAGGGAGGACAGGAATGTCAGCTCAATGGACAGACAGACACAGACACAAGGGAGGTCAAATACTGCTGCTGCCGTTTACTGAGGGCAAAGCTTTTCTTTTTATGTTCAACAAATGCACAGACACAAGATTGCACCAGTTATTTTTAGCAAAGGAGACATTTTTTAACAACAAAAGGAGTTTATCGTGTCTACCACATATGACCACCTTTTGCCTGCGCCTGTTTTTCAGACATGTTTTTCTGACGTCTTTTAGTTTTTACATACTTTCATATTTGCCTTAAGTAAGATACATATTTTTTTTAATTTTGATATTCATAGAATTACTTACTAGCTCTATGCACATATTATAGATTAACTTAACCTACTCCTAAATAGAAACTTCTATGCAGAGTTTATTATTGTAAGATTATTAAGATTTTGTACTAGAACGTGTTAACTTTAACAGGCCCAATTATTTTTCACACAGGAGGTTTAGGGAGGCTAATCACTGCATTCCCGTCAACAGGGGGTAGCCAGTCGCCTTGACCCATAGGTCAAGAATTCTCCCTTCCTGCTAATGATGGGAAGCAAAGGCCTGAAGGCCACAAGCCTTTCCTTATCAAGAACCTGAGACCAGCTCAGGCCTTGGCAGCCAGGCGCTGCGCGGGCTGGCATTTTTTCACTATCTTTGTATTATGCTATAATTGTGTATAATGAAAACTACGGTTGCCGCAGGCTTCTCTCTTTGTCCAGTCTCTTCATTACTCAGAGTCTAAGTTTCAGCATAAACAAGCGTTCTAATTGCACACCAAGCATTCTTAGGTACAACTAAGGGAGTCTAGGGGGCTTTGTTGGTGACAGTCCCTTTTTAGGGGAAGCACCGTCTGGTAACTGTCCCTTTTTAGGGGAAGGACCGAAGCCATCCCCTGGCCCAGTGAGCACTTTCATGCTACGCGAGGCGGTGCAGCGGGAGCCGTGGAATTTAAGGAGGACCTACTGCTTGTCCTGTTCAAGTTCTTCCAGGAAATAGTAGAAACAGAAACACTCCCAAACAGCTTCTATGAGGCACATATCACCCTGATACCCAAAGCAGGGAGAGACAACACAAAGAAGGAAAATTACAGACCAATCTCCTTGATGAACACAGATGCTAAGATCTTCAACAAAATACTAGCAAACAGAATCCAAAGACTCATCAAAAATATCATACAATTGTTAGCACACTGTTCCATTTCTGTCTTACCTAGCCTCTGAATCCCACACCTTTGTGATAATTTCCACCTTTGACAGGACCTCCTGATATATGTTTCACTTGATCTTGGATATTGGTATCATATTATGTACCTATATATTTATGTTATGCTGATAAATGCAGTCATTCTGTATCTGTCTCTCTCCTTCTGGCTAATTTCGCTCAACATAATCTTCTCCATGTCCATCCATTTGTAGGCAAATTTTATAACTTCATTTTTCCTAACAGCTGCATAGTATTCCATTGTGTAGATGTACCAAAGCTTTTTTATCCAGTCATCGATTTTCGGGCACTCTGGTTGCTTCCAGATTCTGGCTAACAATTGTTGAGGGTACTAATACCAACCTAGAACTGAACATTAAATAGAGGCAAAAAGATACACATGACAACCCTTTAATGTATGTTCTGTAATCCATAGTCTGGAGGGGAAGGAAAAGAGAAAGAGAGAGAAATGGAAAGAAATCAAGAACCTGCCATGGAGCAGGGCTGGGGGAGGGGGAGGGAACCGGGGACATTGGTGGTGGGAGATGGGCACTGGTGGCGGGATGGGTGCTGCAAACAATTCAGTATGATTTGTTGGCAAAGTGCTACACCGTTTCAATGAAACAATGTATGTTTTAACTGAACTAAAATAAATACATGTTTAATCACAAAAAAAAATAGTCAAGGACTGGGGTGAGGAAATATGAAGTTAGTACCATACCATCAGAAGTTCTGAAATTAATGTCTACTGTTCACAGAATGAATACTGCTGAAACATTTAATAAATACTTACACACAAAGTAAAAAAAAAATCATACATCATGACCAAGTAGGATTCATCCCGGGAATGCAAGGACGGTTCAACATTTGCAAATCAGTCAACATAATACATCATATAAATAAGAGGAAAAAATAAAAACCATATGATCCTATCAATAGATGCAGAAAAAGCATTTGACAAGATCCAGCACCCATTCATGATTAAAACCCTGCAGAAAATGGGAATTGAAGGAAGCATTCTCAAGATAGTCAAAGCCATCTACCAAAAGGCCACAGCGAGTATCATTCTCAATGGGGAAAAATTGAAAGCCTTCCCCTTAAGATCAGGAACACGACAAGGTTGCCCTCTCTCACCCCTTTTATTCAATGTAGTACTGGAAGCACTTGCCATAGCAATCAGAGAAGAAAATGACATTAAAGGCATCCAGATAGGCAAGGAAGAAATCAAGCTATCATTCATTGCAGATGACATGATATTATACCTAGAGAACCCTAAACTCTCGACCCAAAATCCTTAGAAACAATAGATATGTATAGTAGAGTGGCAGGGTAAAAAATCAATACCCCAAAAGTTGGTGGCTTTCCTATACACAAATAATGAAAGAGAAGAAAGGGATATTAAGAAATCGATTCCATTCACAATTGTGCCACAGAAAATCAAATACCTAGTAATCAGCTTAACCAAGTGTGTAAAGGACCTATACAAAGAAAACTACAAGACACTGCTTCAAGAAATAAAAGAGGACACGAGGAAATGGAAACACATTCCCTGCTCATGGATGGGGAGAATTAACATTGTCAAGATGGTAATACTCCCTAGAGCTTTGTACAGATTCAATGTGGTTCCTATAAGGATACCCATGACATTCTTTAAAGAAATTGACCAAGCACTCCTGAAATTCGTATGGAATAACAAACCCCCAAGGATAGCTAAAGCAATCCTTGGGAAGAAGATGGGAGGCATCACCTTTCCCAACCTCAAACTGTACTACAAAGCAGCAGTAATTAAAACAGCCTGGTACTGGAATAAAAACAGACCTGTGGACCTATGGAATAGAGTTGAGTATCCTGACACCCACCCTCAAAGACATGATCAGTTAATCTTTGATAAAGGTGCAAAGAGTCCAAACTGGAGTAAAGAAAGCCTCTTCAACAAGTGGTGCTAGGAAAACTGGACAGCTACATGTAAAAATAATGAATTTGGACCTGTGTCTAACACCTTGCACAAAAATCAGATCAAAATGGATTAAAGATCTCAATATCAGACCTGAATCCATGAAGTACATTGAAGAAAATATAGGAAAAACCCTTCACAACATTGAAGCTAAAGACATCTTCAAAGGTGAAACACCATTAACAAAGCAACTAGAAGAAAAGATAAACATATGGGACTACATGAAACTAAAGAAACCTCCAAAGAAACAGTAACCAAGATAGAAAGACAGTCCACAGAAATGGAAAGACTATTCACCCAATACCCATCTGATAAGGGGTTAATATCCAGGATATATCAGGCTTTGGTACAGCTATATAAGAAGAAAACAGCCAACCCCATTAGAAAATGGGGAAAATAGATGAACAGAAACTTTGACAAGGAAGAAATCCGAATGGCCAAAAGGCATATGAAAATATGCTCATCATCACTAATCATCAGAGAGATGCAAATCAAAACAACAATGAGATTATCACCTCACACCACAGAGACTGGCCCATATCCAAAAGAGAAAAAAGCAACAAGTGCTGACGTGGATGTGGGGAAAAGGGGACTCTCATACATTATTTGTGGGAATGTCAACTTGTGCAACCTTTCTGGAAAACAACATGGACATTCCTCCAAAGAGTAGAAATTGAGCTCCCTTTTGATCCAGCCATACCACTCCTGGGAATATACCCTGGGAAGCCAAAAACACACAGCGGAAACACAATCCGCACTTTTATTTTCATAGCAGCACTATTCACAATAGCCAGAACCTGGAAACAACCAGTATGCCCGAGAACTGATGACTGGATAAAGAAGCTGTGGTACATCTACACAATGGAATACTATGCAGCTGTTAGGAAAAATGAAGTTATGAAATTTGCCTGTAAATGGATGGACATGGAAAAGATTATGTTGAGTGAAATTAGTCAGAAGGAAAGAGAGAGACATAAAATGACTGCATTTATTTGCATGACATAAATATATCAGGTGATCTTACCAAAAGTGGAAATTACCACAAACGTGTGGGAGTCAGAGGTTAGGTAAGATAGAGAACGGAACATGTGTGAATAAATGTCAAAAGGGCTGATACCAACATAGAACTGAGCTCTAAATACCGGCGGAAAAAAAATGCACATGGTGACTTCTAAGTGTATGTAGTGCAACCCACAATGTGCAAGAGAAGGAAGAGAGAGAGGAGGAGAGAGAAAAGAGATAAAGACCCTGCCATTTAGGCAGGCTGTGGGAGGGGGAGGGAATTGGGGACATTGGTGGTGGGAAATGGACACTGGTGGAGGGTGGGCTGCTGGAACACTATGTGACCGAAACCTCCAAACATGAACAACGTTGTAATTGTATATCTCACGGTGGTATAATAAAATGTTTAATTAAAAAAAAGAAGTTACTTGTATGTTGTTACAGGATAGACAGTTTGTGTTATATTTTGTTATTGGTTGCCTTGTACTTTATATGCCATTATTGTAGAGTCAATATTAAGAGATGTCTCACAGCCACGAATGCAGCCACACACTACAAGAATCCCAAATTTTTAACAGGGTGATAAAGTTGGAGTTAAATTTTTAACTAGGTGGTGTCTTTGGGTAAAGGATGCTACTGCTAGACCAGCCTGAAGAACAGGGTGCTAGAGGGAGGGTACCCATCCCCAACTCTGTAAAAGCCTAGAAATTCATTCACAAAACCTGCATACCTGAGTTTTTCAGTGGATTAATTTCTGGATAGAGCTTGTCTGAGCAGTGGAGTCTGGCCATGAACATAGTGTTGATTGTGGAGTGTGGCGGTTTTCAGTTGCTGGTGCTCTATTGGAATGGGCAAGGACCTTATCAGTCCCCCTCTGAGGTGTCCCAGTACACTCAAACTGGCTCGAGGACCAGAAGAATCTGTGCCCTAGTTCCTTCTTTTTAACTTCCTTGTTTATATGTTTAATCTACAGATGTATTAATATGTTAGAGTTAATGTTAGAGTAATTATGAATGAAAATAGATCATAACTAACACTATATACTGAAATGTATGGTAATTGGAATGTGTTCTAAAAGGATTCAGAAAAAATGTAGATGTTATTCTCATCTCTATTCAGTCTTAAAAGTCCTTGGTAATATAGAGATGCATGAAATTCCTGTGACTTTTGCTTATAATCTATCTCATATCCTTAATTTACTTTATGAATAAAGAATATTTTACCTAATAATGAACATAAAAATCTACTGTTAGAAAACATAAAAGTGCTTTTCAGCACATTTTTATAGCCTGTCTGTTTTCAAATGCTTCATTCATTTAATTTGCTCCTTCTTTATCTGAACTTGAATTTTACTTATTTAAATAGATTTACAGAAACCAAGACATTCTGCTTGCTTTTATGCTTATTCTGGAAGTATTTCACTTCTTTGTTTTGAGTATTTCTCCCAATTACAAAGTAGATTTCACCCACTTTTCTCCTGTAATCCATGAACCTTCACATTGGGTATGAAAGTACGCTCCTTTATAGCAGCATAGTTTATGTTTCCTTAAGTTGTTTTTTTATTTTGGGGCCAGAGCAATAGTCCAGCAGGTAGGGCGTTTGCCTTGCATGTAGCAGACCTGGGTTCAATCCCCGGCATCCCATATGGTCCCTCACGCAGTGCCAGGAGTGATTCCTGAGTGCAGAGCTAGGAGTAACTGCTGAGCATCACTGGGTTTGACCCAAAAAAGCAAAAAAAAAAAAAAGATGTTTTACTTCACTTATATGTGTCTTCATTAAAACATATCTCACATAATATTTTACATAATTAAAGAACTGTTAAATAGTTCACTTAGGTATAGTACAACAAATCTTTAAAACCCTGTGACATATCTAGTTATCAATTTAATTTTCACCGATACCTTACAATTTCAGACAATCAGGGATAAGCAATATTATCCATCTCTTCTATTATAATAACACATAATATTAAAATTAAATTGGAGATGGAGCCGTAGTATAGTGGTTGAAGCCTTTGCCTTTCATGCATAATCTCTGGGTTTGAGCCCCAGTGTTGCATATGGTTTCCTAAGCCTGCCAGGAATGATCCCTGCATGAGAGGGAGGAGTAAGTGCAGAGAGCACCGCCGCCCCAACACAAAACAAAAGAATTTGAAATAAAATTAAATGTACTTAAGATGTAAAATGTACAGTGAATAAAAATTTATCATCTTAGCCTTCCCCCTTAGATCAGGGACAAGATAAGGTTGCCCACTCTCACCTCTTTTATTCAATATAGTACTGGAAGTACTTGCCATAGCAATCAGAGAAGAAAAGGACATCAAGGGCATCCAGATAGGCAAGAAAGAAGTCAAGCTATCATTATTCTCAGATGACATGATATTATACCTAGAGAACCCTAAACTCTACCAAAAGCTCCTAGAAACAATAGACACATATAGTAGAGTGGCCAGATACAAAATCAACATCCAAAAGTCTGTGGCTTTCCTATATACAAATAACGAAAGAGAAGAAAGGGATATTAAGGAAATGATTCTATTCACAATTGTGCCATAGAAAGTCAAATACCTAGGAATTAACTTAACCAAGTGTGTAAAGGACCTGTAAAAAGAAAAACTACAAGACACTGCTCCAAGAGATAAAAAGAGGACACAAGGAAATGGAAACATATTCCCTGCTCATGGATGGGGGAAAATCAATATTGTCAAAATGGTAATACTCCCTAGAGCTCTGTACAGATTTAATGCAGTCCCTATAAGGATACCCATGACATTCTTCAAAGAAATTTACCAAACACTCCTGAAATTTGTATAGAACAATAAGCCCCCCAAGGATAGCTAAAACAATCCTCGGGAAAAAGAAGATGGGAGGTATCACCTTTCCCAACTTCAAACTGTGTGGTATTGGAATAAAAACAGACCTGTGGACCAACGGAGTAGAATTGAGTATCCTGACACCCAACCTCAAACACATGATCATTTAATCTTTGATAAAGGTGCAACGAGTCCAAAATGGAGTAAGGAAAGCCTCTTCAACAAGTGGTGTTGGGAAAACTGGGCAGCGACATGTAAAAAAAATGAATTTGGACCTGTGTCTAACACCATGCACAAAAATCAGATCAAAATGAATTAAAGATTTCAATATCAGACTTGAATCCATAAAGTACAATGAAGAAAATATAGGAAAAACCCTCCACGACATTGAAGCTAAAGGCATCTTCAAAGGTGAAACATCACTAACAAAGCAACTCGAAGAAAAGATAAACATATGGGACTACATGAAACTAAAAAGCTTCTGCACCTCAAAATAAACAGTGACTAAGATACAAAGGCAGTCCACAGAATGGGAAAGAATACTCATCCAATACCCATCTGATAAGGGGTTAATATCCAGGATATATCAGGTACTGGTAGAACTTTACAAGAAGAAAGCAAACAACCCCATCAGAAAATGGAGAGAAGAACTGAACAGAAACTTCAACAAGGAAGAAATTCGAATGGCCAAAAAACATATAAAAAATGCTCATCATCACTAATCATCAGAGAGATGCAAATCAAAACAACAATGAGATATCATTTTACACCACAGAGACTGGCACATTTTCAAAAGAGCAAGAACAAGTGCTGACATGGATGTGGGGAAAAGGGGACACTCATCCATTGTTGGTGGGAATGATGGCTGGTACAGCCTTTCTGGAAAACAATATAGACATTCCTCCAAAGACTAGAAATTGAACTCTCATTTGACCCAGCCATACCACTCCTGGGAATATATTCTGGGAAGCCAAAAATACACAGCGGAAACACCATCCCTACTTTTATGTTCATAGCAGCATTGTTCACAATAGCCAGAATCTATGGAAACAACCAGAGTGCCCTAGAATTGATGACTAGATAAAGAAGCTTTGGTACATCTACACAATGGAATACTATGCAGCTGTTAGGAAAATGAAGTTATAAAATTTGCCTATAAATGGATGGACATGGAGAAGATTATGTTGAGTTAAATTAGCCAGAAGGAGAGAGACAGATACAGAATGACTGCATTATTTGCATGGCATAAATATATATGTACATATTATGATACCAATATCCAAGGTCAAGTGAAACATGACCTTGTAACAGGTGGTCTTGTCAAAGGTGGAAATTATTACAAACATGTGGGAGTCAGAGGCTAGGTAAGACAGTAAATGGAACAGTCTGCTAACAATTGTCGAGGGTACTAATACCAACCTAGAACTGAGCATTAAATAGAGGCAAAAAGATACACATGACAACCCTTTAATGTATGTTCTGTAATCTATAGTCTGGAAGGGAAGGAAAAGAAAAAGAGAGAGAAAGGGAAAGAAATAAAGAACCTGCCATGGATCCGGGCTTGGGGAGCGGGGAGGGAACCGGGTAGTTGGTGGTGGGAGATGGGCACTGGTGGAGGGATGGGTGCTGGAACACTGTATGACCAAAACCCAAATATGAACTTTTTAATTTTATATCTTTGTAATTGTATATCTCACAATGGTATAATAAAACACCTAAAAAAATTCTCCAAAAAATATTTATCTTCTTTTCAAAAATATTTGTTCAGTTACGATTCCAGCTTAAAAATCCACAATCCACATGAAACACTACCAAAACAAATTTGAATTAAAGTCCAGAGGGAAAAATTCAGTTACGGCAAACTTTTTGGTATGGTGTAATTTGAAAATGATATTTTCATGTTTATAAAAACCTATACCACTGTATGGGATGCTGGGGATTAAACTCAGGCCAGCTGTGTGCAAGGCAAGTGCCCTGTCCTCTATGCTATGTCTCTCTGGCCCTGAAATGAGATACTTTAATAAATAATCTTTGTAATCGTTTCCTTGGTCTAAACTGTATTGTTGACAGCATACTTTCACAAGACAGTAAAATAGTCAAGAAAATGACAGATTTACTAGAAGAATCATCCTGAAAGGGGAAGTTACTGTGACTGTGTGCTATTTTTATTAATATTACTACACAAAGCATATTCAGTCACAGCCAAGGATAGTTTAAGGGAAGGCAGTTAAACAGAATGTGACTGAATACATACAATTCAGTCTTAGGTGTTATAAAAAGAAAGGAAATATAAGAAATAGATGAATTTCAGTTTAACATTTGACAGATAACAGGTAAGATAGTTACTGCAGCATAAGTAAATTATTTGCATTGTTTTAATAATACATGGTCATAAAGCTAAATATGCACATTTATTGTCCTTATTTCAGATACTCTTCCAAGCCAAATAAATATTTCTATTTGTTAAATGGAAAGAAATAAATGCTATTGACCTAGCATTTAATAAATGCTAAGGATCTACCTTAGCCTTTTTGTTAAATGACAGTACTAATTCTACCACAAAAATTCAAATATGCATATTGTTCTTATTTCATAATGTTGCATAAACTACATCTTAATTAAGAACCAAGGCCAAAAAAAGAAACCAACATTTGTTTCTTTAAAAGTATAGAAATATGGAATAGTCATAAGACTACTACTGCTTTAAGCTGAAAGGTAATTTAGATCATTTATTTGATTCCATTACTAGCTTGTTGACATAAGTTTGTTCACTATCACTATCACTATCTTCCTGTTCATCATCTATTTGCTAGAGCGGGCACCAGTAATATCTCCATATGTCCTGTCTCATGCTAGTAGAACCCAAAGGCATCTGCTTGCTCTAGGAACATAAAGAGCCTCAAACCATTATATTAGCTCATGGAAATCACCTAATACAATGTTACTGGTATTTGGCATATGAAATACGACACGAGCAGCTTGCCAGGCTTGTCGTGCGGGTGGCATACTCTTGTAGTCACCTCTAAATAAAGCATTTATTGATGAACCACAGGACCACTAGCGGCCCACGCGAGCCTACTGTGATAGTCTGGTCTGCTGGGTGGAGTTGTGACGAGAGGGGAAGTCCGGATGTGGAAAATGGCGGCCCCCATGGAGTAGGGGAGGGTCGTCTGGCTTGTTGTGAGGCTCTGCTGGGGTGGTAGACCAGGGCTAGAACCCGCCATGCCTCGAAAGGGGTGCCTCATGAGCGGCTGGGCACAGGGAGAGCAAGTAGCAGCTCTGCCCCATGTCTGAGAGTCTCTGGTTCCTATCACTTTTTAATAATCAAGCTCTTTTCTATGTTCTACTTGGTTGCTCTTATCGTGTATTATTAGGATGAGTTTGTTATTTAATATTTAAATTTTTATGCATTAAGACAATAATACCTGAATTAAAAGATTGTTTTAAGAATGAAAAAATGCATTCTTATATAGGTGTAGTTGCTTAATAAAGGACAAATTTAGCCCTCCATATAAAATTTAACATGGTTAAATTAAATTTAAATAGTGAACATTACTTTGTGAAAATGTCTAGTTTAAACTGAAAACCCCAATAAAATGATCTCTTTTATAAATATTTTGTAATAATTGTATTATCCGTGTAATTTCATCAATTTTCCACCAACTGCCTGATTATAATCAAGGTAAGCAGAATAACCTATTGCATTGTCATCATAAAATTATAATAGTATTTTTCAATAAAGCAGGGGATAAATATGTAGTTCAGAGGACCAGTTTATATCACTTGACAATTTATGTACCACTTTTTTTTGTTACATATACAATGATCTTCAGAGTCTGACTTTTATCAGATTTTTGAGTCTTACTGGGTATAAATCCCATTGTGATTTCTATCCTAGACTTCTCATTGTTCTCTTAATTCATAGCCACTCCCCCTTCTGGCATATTCCTGTATTTCTTAATTTATAAAAATTTATAAAAAAAACCTATCACTTTTTAATAATCAAGCTCTTTTCTATGTTCTACTTGGTTGCTCTTATCATGTAGTATCAGGATCTAAGGGATTGGAGAGATAGATGGTAGGGCAGTTGCTTTGCATGCAGCTGAACAAAGTTCAAGACCTGGCACCATGTACATTCCCCCAAGCACCGTCAGGAGTGGTCCTTTAACATGAAGCTGTTGAACATGTTTTCTATTGAACACAGCCAGTATAGCCCCAAACAAAAAAAAAATTAAAAAAAAATAATTTTAAAAATAGTAAGTGCTAGCACAAGGGAAGGGGAAGATTTTTTTACAAAACTTAAATCCTGTCTTAAAGGAGATGTGCAATCATATTTCAAACAGTAATGTAGGATTTACACCTTGTTTCTTTGGACTCAATTATCTATGTGCATACAGACATGTACTTGTTTGGAATTCTTTCACTGTAAGTAATAAATATTATAATGATAAGAATACTTTATTATTCCCTCGTGATACCATAACCCACAACAAATGTTTTAGAATACAATGGTAAATTAATAAGTGAAATATTATCAAGTCCTAGAGAGTGACCCCTTTCCATTATTGTGACTCCATAGAGGAATGAGGATCATAAAACAAGGAAAGTAATGTTTTTGAGAGATGATGATTCTCTTATAAATTAAAGAGATAATTTTTCAGCATTAGTTACTCACAATGTCAGTCAATTTTAGAGAAACCATGTGAGATAGTTAATAAAAGAGTAATCAAGTATAACTTTAGGGCAAGACTGTTGTGATGGTTTCCAGTGAGGTTGACTGATAAAAAAGAATGCACACCTCAGTGAGCCAATATTGTTCCTATTGATGGAAAATGATAACAAAATACTTAAATTTAAAAAAAAAGTTAGGGGCCAGAGCGATAGCCCAGGGGTAGGGCATTTTTCCTTGCACGCGGCCGGCCTATGCCGGACCGGGTACTATCCCTGGCATCCCATATGGTCCCCTGAGTACCGCCAGGAGTGATTCCTGAGTGCAGAGCCAGGAGTAACCCCCTGAGCGTCGCCAGGTGTGACCCAAAAAGCACAAAAAAAAAAGTTAAATCACATGTATATATATTAAAAGTTTCAGTTGTGCAGAAAAATGCATATTGGATAAAGTAGACTGGTCAATAAATTATTAGGATATATTGTATCTAATGTTTGTAACTAAATAGAAGAAATATTTAAGTGCGTTTATTAAATAAATTGTTGCTGTTAGTCTGGGTCATGCACTGGTCTCTAACAATTCTATAAACAACGTTATCTAATGATAGCCATCTCTGTGAAATTCAATTCTTCCAGTACACAGATAACAAGACAGTGTGATACCGTGATACACAAGTAACAATAATAGTAATAATTTTCAATAGGCATCAGAGGCTAAAAACTGAAAATATGATTGAACAATTATGAGTACATTTTGTATTATATAAAGTCAGTATCCTATAAAGGAGATCAATGAGATGTTTATCTGTACTTCAAAATTGTTGAAAATCATGAACTTAATACATCATACTAGTTTTTATTTCTCTTTATATCTAAGAAAGAATAGCAGAAAAAGAAGGCTAGAGTGAATTTTTTTTGGTTCATATAGAAATGGAGAGATCACTATGAGTTGATGTTTAACTTAAAATTATATGAATGGATAGAGAAGCAGTTGGAGATAATGTAGTGTACAGGAGTTGGCATACTAGCTCTCTCCTATGTAAAAACCTGGAAACAATAAGAGCCTAGTAATAGTGAGCAAACCCATTGTCTAGGTATTGTTTTATAAATATTATCTCTGCTTGTTCAGTCAATGTGATCATCTTCCAATTGGCTTCTGAAACTTTTGTTGTGATCTCAATAATTATAATATCTTCCTTGTTCCCTCATATGACATGATGTTTCTGGAACATCTTGTGCAATTTCTTTCCTAGACTTAAACTGAGTCATTTCTCCAAGGAGCTCTGATGCTTTTTAATAGGATATGGCATTTGATACCACAAACTGTATGCAGGGGGTGCTGATTTTTATATATTAGTCATTACTTCTAAGCATATGATGTATACTACTAGAAAATACATAATTTGGCGAAAATAAGGCAGAAATTGTTCATTTGCACTGCAACTTCCCATTCAAATTAGAACTAATGGCCTTTTTTTTTGCTTTTGATTTTAAATATGCATCACCTTTTTTTCAGTACTCATTCCAACAACACCAGCATAATAATTCATTTGCATTGTGTGATAATATATGCACAACTTTCTTAGAATTCCAATATCAATAATAGCAGCAACAATAAAGTTAGAAAAGCCTGTGTAAGTTTTGTTAAGGATCACTTTTGTCTTTGGGAGATAATTCTTAAAGAGAGTAAGTCAAAATTGTTTTATTTTTATTTGGGGCCTGGGTAAGGATGGAGCCACATCCTAATATGCTCAAAGCTTACTCTTGTCTCTGTACTCAGGGACCACTCCTAGTGGTTCAGACTATATGGGGTGCCAGGGATTGAACCTGGGTAAGCTGTGTGCAAGGCAGACACCTTTTGTGCTGTACTATCTCTCTGCCTCAGATATTTGTTTGACTATAATGCAAATCTAATTACCTTAGGAAGATTTATTGCTTCTTTCTTTCCATCCCAATTCGCTGACCATTGTCTCACATACTTGTCTTAGTATTTATATAAATTTTCCTCAAAATTTATCCACGGTGTTAGATAGAGGTATTCTTTTTTCGTGAACTCTAAGGCAACCCATTGTGTATATGTATCATAGCTTATTGTAGGATAGTCTCCATTTGATGGATATTAGGGTTTTTTAAAAATATTTTGCAGATACATAATACTATAGTAAATGACTTTGTGTATGCAATTTTCATAATTTTGATCATGCATGTTAGGGATAAAATGTGAAAGCATGATTTCAGGGTCAGCTAATAAATTTTGCCATTAAGAGTTTTTTCCCTACAGTTATTTTTCACTTAGACTATTGATGCACCTTCTAATTTCTTCCCCTACCTCCAGTCTAATTACATAAAATGTGCCATATTTAATGTCAAGATTTTGGATAAAAATATGTCTTTTCCTTTTATCTCTTGATTGATGACCTTTAAATTTGTATCTCTGTAACAAATAGATGAACTGTTTAGCAAGACAGTTTTAAACCATTCCTTTCTTTGCTCTCCAGGCTCACTTTGGGCATTTTCCCTGATTTAGCTTGAAGTCTAATTATTCCAAACTATCCCCTCTCATGCCTTGTGCGTAATTTTTCTCTACCTGATAATCCCCGCATAGCCATATAAATTCAGTTGAGATCCTCTCTCCATAAGTTCTTCCTGAATTTCCTCAAAATCAGAATTCAGCTTTCTATTTTGTTCAGTTGGCACTCTGTGCTTCCCTCTATTGGAGCCTGAGTCACATTTTTGGTGACTTTTATTAACAAGAATTGTCTATGGCATGCTAGAAGTGTGCTGAAAGATTATACAATAATGCATCCAGAGTGAGCAAGAAAACTAAGGGTCTTTACACTGAACTCAGTTATTATTACTCTAAAAGCCCACGGTACTTTCTGAAATACTGGGATGCTTCCAGCTTACTTTTGAGCTTCCACCATTCATTTCACCTTAAGCTATTAACTCAGCAGGCTTTAATGAATACAGCATGGTCTCTGAGACCTGACTTTTATCTCTAGCTCTTGGAATTATCACTTAGAAAATAACCTTCATCAAGAAATTTAACCTTTTTGAGTGGGGTTGGCCACCTTCTTAGGAGGTCTCGGGGCCTAACCAGCATTTCTCTGAAAACCAGACCTGTGATTCAATGCAAGGGCCTAAGGATGGGATGCTGCTCAGGCTTTGTGGTGTCAAAGATAGCTGGACTATCCTGGAAGTGCTAGGAGCCCTCCAGGGCTGCACCCAGCAATGCTTAGGGAACCATGCAATTCTGTAATTGGACCCAGGTAGGTAACAACTCTACCATCTCCTAACCCAAGAATTTCAACCTTTAGCTGGATACCCTAGTCAATATAGCAATACCTAATACCTGGTAGAATACTGAGGGTTCGTAAACATTAGGAACTTTCCAATAGTAGTAAGAACTTTGTGTTGGTCACCTTTGTATTTCAGACACTAAAGTTTTACACACATGGTGCCCTATGTAACTATTTGTGTGACTAACTTGATGAAAAACCTGTCTTGCAGCAAACTTCCCTTGCTTTCTAAGTTCTTTTCCCCTTTCTCTTATGTTTACCACAACTTTGTTTTAGAACCAAAATCTTCACACTTGAAGTTACCTTTGACTTAGCTATCAGCCTTAGCTACAGCACAGTTGGTGAGCGGGCCGTCAGTTTTGCCTCAGCAGTAGTAGCTGAGGCAAAATGCTGGTAGCATCCTCTTCATTTTTTTACTACTCCCTATCTCCAGTCCAGTCTCATCCCACCTGATTTTTCTGAAATCAGTGAAATCTCTGAAGGGCAGTCTTTAAGTGAGTCAGACCTCCTGCCTTCCTTGGTCTATAACCATTAGGCCATACCTTGCCCTCCATCCCAGTCTCCAAAATTTCACTTTCTAAAAACATACACCTGTTATATGAGTATTCTATCAAATACATATAAGTATATAATGTTAGACAGCTAGGTTCCAAGAACTTCCTTCAGTATGCTCCATAAATATTACAATCCAACTTTGTTTTAATCAACCTTCCCAAACTTGACACTGCATACAGTTCAGCATCTTGGGATTTTTACCTGTAGATCTTTGGATCCTACTTTTCTACCTAAAAAGTTATGCATGTGTGTATGTATGTATATAACCTGCCTACATGTTATATATCTCTGCTCACTGAAACCCACATCTCAAATCCTCCCCTGATTCTTTTCATGTGCAGTTTCTTCTCAGATTTTTGCCAGTGATATTGATTCTGTGTGATCACATTCCACTATACTTTTTTCTTTCAATTTTTGATGAATTTTCTTTTGAATATATATAATCTGCCCCACATTCTAGTCATCTATTTTCTTAACTACTTCTAATATTTCCCTTGTTTTTTTTCTTGTTTTCTAGTTCTTGTTTGGGGTCTGGGGCTCCTCTTGAGACTCGGCACAGCTCTGTTAGGACACTAGACAATTGTGAAACCGAGTGTAGGAAATCAACACCTAACAATTTCTATGGGCCTCTGTTTGGGTCCTCTAAAGCAAACAAATTATGTTAATTCTAGAAATAATCATAAAATGATTCTGAGTAAGTTTCCTCCTCTTAATTTTGCATTGGGAAATGTGCACTGGTGTTCACATAAAAATTAAACTTCCTCGCTTACTAGTCACCTGAAATTTCAAATATTGCCATTAGAAATAAATTACCGCTACCACCCTACTGACAAGCTACCCGTTTTTTTCTTTATGCCAAAGACTAGTATTATGGACCTCGTTCCATAACCTAAGTTTGGGCTCCTCCTCCCTGGACAGTAGATGCCCTTGGTGCACTTGCTTGTGACAGGACTAATGGAGATGTTACTAGTGCCCACTCGGAAAATCAATGAACAATGAAGACAGTATACATGACAGTACCTTAACTGTGATGAGAAAAACAGGATATTATTATTTATAGCTTTAGTTTTTACACTGACAGAAAAGACAAAAAGAAAAGCATTGTAAATCTCACTGACTTGCGGATGAAACCCTAATAAACTGAAATAACAAATTAATGATTTGTGTAGTCCAACTACTTACAATTAGGTTGGCTTTTGTCATAACAATCTTTAGTGAAATATAACAAGAAAGTGTATAAATAACAAAATAAATGATTTTGAAAGCAGAATTCAGAATTTAGGCATTCTTCAGTGTTAACAGATTATCAAATATCATCAATAAGATCCAAATATCAATAATTGTTATTGGGTGTAATAGTTATTGAGCTCTAGAAGAATGCAATAAAAGTAACTATAGTAAGTCTTCTCCAAAAGTCTTTACCAGGTAGGCACCTTGAAGGAATTCCACATTCAGCTTTATCCTTTTCCTCAGATTTGCATTAGAGAATCAGACACTAGTTAAGTTGTTTTGTAAGGTATAAAGAGAGACTCAGGGTTAGGCTCCCAAATGTTTAAGGTGGTTCCTCTCCTGCTGAGAATTCCTTGGATTGTCTATACTCTGCAGATTAGGAGGGTGGGAACCATTCAGAGCAAAGAAAAAACAGTGATTCCTCACACTGTCCAAGAGACAGGGAACTGAAGTCTTAATGGGACCTTGGGGAGAAAGTTGCCATAGGGAATCTTCATTTCCTTCTGCCAGACAAAACAGCTGCTGACAAAGCAATGCTGATGTTTCCCAAACTGAGAGGCACAAAATTGAGAAGATATTCCAAGAACTCCAATTAAGTAAACGTGTGCATGAAAAAGACCCCGTTTCTACCAGACACTTAACGTCCACCACCCCAGGTCCTTACCCAGACCTCCACCCCATCCTGGCTGTCCTATGGCCGCTCACAGTGACCCACAGCCTTGGAGAAGAGTCCCCTAAAGGAATTGGCGGGAAGGCAAAGAACTCTTGATTGATTTCCTACTCTTGCACTTCGCAGATCTTACCCTGAGTAGTTTTGAGCCGTTGACGCAACTTCCTTGGGACATCACTCACTTTGATTTCTTCGACTCTTTGCCATCCCGTGCCTTAACTAAACTTTGCCTCGGAAAGCCTCCTCACTGTTTTAGGGGATTGCGATTTCACTGGGTCTCTTCTCAGCTTCCCTCCTCCAGTTCTTTCCTCCTTAGTTCCCAGACTCTAAGACCTACGAGGAGCTGCCCTTTGTCTTTCTCTTCCTGCCTGAGCCCCTTCTCACCCCTCATCCATTCCCCTCTCGGGCTATTTGCTGGTGGGAAATCTGTGCTGCAGCCAGGACCTGCGTCCCGGCGCGCAGCCCAGTGGCAGCAGAGGGCGAGGCTGCGGGAAGGCACGGACTGTAGGGGAGCAGGAAGCCGGTCCTCCCCGCCAGCCTGCGAGAATGCGGCAGGGGGTCGGGGGGGGCTCCGGGAGGGACTAACCCTCCAGCCCCTGGTCCGACTTGAGGACTGGCCTGAGGGCCAGCTTGCCTTTTGAGTGTGGTCCAGCTGCGGAGCGCCTGGAGACCCAACAGAGGGGCGCTGGAGGCGTTGCCCCCCAGTGTGGGTCCCTCAGCCGACCAGAGCGGAGAGGGGAGGGATCCGCCAGCCGTGGTGAAGAGAGACGGTCTCCAGCCGGGTTCCAGCAGCGGGGAGACTGGGGCGCTCCGGTGAGCACCTAAGGGTGAAGCCTGCAGAGAACAGGGCGAAGGGCAGGCGGCGGGGAGTGTGTGCGTTCCCGGAGCGGGCCCCGCTGGCGAGTTGCTGTGCCACCGGCTAGCGCAGGTTTGGGGGGCATCCTCCGCGGGGCGAGCTGCGGAGCGCGTGCAGCCGCTGTGCCTGCGTGTGTGTGTGTGTGTGTGTGTGTGTGTGTGTGAGAGAGAGAGAGAGAGAGAGAGAGAGAGAGAGAGAGAGAGAGAGAGAGAGAGAGAGCGAGGGGCAAGCGCGAGGAGTGCGAGTGAGAAAAGACAGAGCGCATGTCTCATCCCTGCGAGCAGAGCAGCCACTAGACGCTCCACCACCATATTTTGCATGTGCAACATTTGCAGCCGGACAGAAAACCTCTCCCAGGGCTATGGAGACTGCGGGGAAAATCTGGCAGCTCGCGATGGATTGCTGAAGGGAATTTGGCCCTATCACAAACCACCCAACCTGACTCCTTTTTTCCTTTCTTTCTTTCTTTCTTCTTCTTCTTCTTCTTCTTTTTTTTTTTTTTTTTTTGGTTGTTTTTGATTTTAGCGCCATCGTCTTCAATGCCTCTCTGAACAGCTTTTAGGAAGAGTGCGAGAGAAAGAGCGCGCGCCAGGGAGAGGAGAAAAGAAGATGAGGATTATTTGCAGACAGATTGTCTTGTTATTTTCTGGATTTTGGGGTCTCGCCATGGGAGCCTTTCCGAGCAGCGTGCAAATAGGTAAGCTCTGCCCTGGCGGGCTGTGCAGGAGGGCGGCAGTAGCCGACATTCCAAAGTGAGTTAAAGGAGTTGTTGGTGAGCGATCCCCTGGGGCTGCTCGCCTCCCACCCCTTCTCTCTCTCTCTCCCCCCTTCACCTAAACCCTCTTGGTGCAGGCTCAATTGGGATATACCCAGACCTGCCAGCCCGTTCTCAGCAGAGACTCAAGTCGCTCAAGTGTGATTGGATTAAGTTGGGAGCAATCTCCCAGACGTTTGATTGCATTTTATGTAATAGTTCCTTTTATTCCTTTCTCTAGAGCTGGAAGGGATATCTGTTTTTAAATATTGCCATCTTTCAAGTCTACTGCTTGTAATACTAGGCACTGCAGCCTTCTCACTATTACAGAAAGAGAGGCGTGTGTGTGTGTGTGTGTGTGTGTGTGTTTAAGAGGGGACCATTTCCACCTGCTCCCCCATGCCTTCTTTTGCTCCCAGTGAACTGATTCCAAAGTTAGATCTCTTTCCTGGAAGCTCCCTCCTTTCGTTTTGTTAGCCTCTTGAATCTTCTACCTCGGTTCCTCTCTTCGGACTCTGCCTTCAGTCATCTTCTCCATCCTTCGCTTTCCTTGCTAGGCTCCTCTTCTGGCTTTTAATGGGATGCAGCTATTGAATTTCTTCCAGCCAAGTCCAGCCTCAACGCTGCATCATTTCTTGTGGACTGTGCACAAAACAGAGCTAATTAGGTTGAGTGAGAGCTGCAGAAAAACAAAGTTCATTTCTCCTTTCTGATTCCCCTCTTCCCCCTGTGTCACCACATCCCTTTATTTCTGTATTTCCATGCAAAGCCTCTTCTGTGTTTGTCTGCATGCATCTTAGAGATGCCCAGAGCTGGCTGATGTAGCAGAGTGCTGGGAATCGTGGGGAAGATGAGAGAGAGAGAGAGAGAGAGAGAGAGAGAGAGAGAGAGAGGAAAGCACACTAAATGGTCTCAGAGGTCATTGTGATCCTGACAGATCAGGACAGGAAAAAGCTGAGCTGTCCTGAAGACGGAAATTCTGAAGCATGTGTCTTAGGGCAAGACGTGGCTGTTTAATTCTATATGCTGCTGAATGACAGTGGGCTTAACACTCGCAAGTATAAACATTGAACATTCTTTTCTTGATGTTTGTGGTTTTTTAATAGGCGGTCTCTTCATTCGAAACACAGACCAGGAATACACTGCTTTTAGCTTAGCAATTTTTCTTCACAACACTAGCCCCAATGCGTCGGAAGCTCCTTTTAATTTGGTACCTCATGTGGACAACATTGAGACAGCCAACAGTTTTGCTGTAACAAATGCTTGTAAGTAAAACATAAGTTGTGGATAATTTAGAAGAGAATTTCAGTGAGGTAATAACCACCTTTTATATTATATTTAATATTTTTAGAAATACATTTAAGATTCCTGCTGATGGCTAGTGCCAGAACAAATCATACTTGAAAAAAGATTTCATTTCAGGAATATTTGTCTTTTTTGTTCTGCTTTCTTCCCTTTATTTTAATTTTGTCCTTTCTTTTTTAAAATTTCTTGTCTGGATAATTCAGGCTAAAGTCTGCTTCAGCATTTTAGTGCAGTTCCTATCACCTAAGTATATAATTAGTAAAATTTGTCCCTAGTCTAGGTTTTCATTTATTTCTTTAATTTTTTCTTATTTGCTTTTCACTTGAGTAAGCATACGTCTGGCTTCTAAAGAAGACACATGCTCCCTACACTATGAAGTCAATGTAAGGTTATCTCACAGTGAGAAAGAGAGCTGAACAGTGGTGTGGAGGACATATGGTCGAGCTGGTTGGTTGATACTGCAGATGATCTGGTGATGTCACTTGAGGCTGCCCTGCTCCTATATTCTGGCTTGTAAATGTCTCTTACTATCACCTAATGTATATATCCTATGAATATAACTTAAGGAATCCTTAACCTTCCTGCCAAAGTGTGTTAGTCTTCAATCCACCTGAATCCACAAACCAAACCAGCTGGATATACCGTCCCACACAATGAAAACAAATGGGTGATCTCACCTAATACTCTCATGAAATAGTTGGACCAAGCCCCCACCCAGATGCTTTATAACTAAATGTAAAGAATATAATCTACTATGTGTTCAACTAAAGTATGACCACTATAGCATATATATATACACACATACACACACACATATATATATATGTACATATACATATATATATAACCTTTTCTCTCTAGAAGGAAATACACATTTCAAATGCCTTCTAGGCTTTACATTCATTTATGTGTGAATCTAAAACCTATAGGTTACATAAGACCTAGAAATAGTTTATGATAATTTATGTAACACTAATAAACTCTCTAACCTGAATTATAGAGTCTTTCATCAAGTTGAGTACATTTTAATTTAAAAAATCTCAGAATCAAAAAGTGTACTGAACAAACAAAATTGAAAATAGTTTTTAAATCTTTGGCAATATAACTTTTATTAATTATTTTTATCTTTACTTGCCATTCACTCAACTAACATATTACTTGATCAGTTTTTTTTAATATTTGGCATTTAACTACGATCTAATTTTATTATTTGGTTTTGTAAGAAAGTCAGAGCATTTAATATTTTGTGGAAGTGCTGTCATTCCTGTGAGATAATTTAAAAATAACTTTTTTCCTATAAAATCAATAATGTATTTCAGTAGGAGAGTGTTATTTTTCATCAGAAATGCTAAATTATATATGCATATAAACTATACATACACAATAAGGCTGTGGGATAGTTTTAGGGGTATTTCCAAATTTTTTTAGTTTGTTGCAAGTTTTTAAAGGAATGTCAACATTTCTAGCAGTTTCAGAAAGTATTCTCTTTAGAACATGAATATTGCTTATTTAAATATTTTGTTACTTTTTGAGATTCAACAAATGATTTCTAATTTTAAAAAACAATTTGTGGTCCAAATATATTCATAGGTGCTTTATTAATAGTAAATTAATATTTGTTGATATTTTTATAACATTTAGAAAGACAAAGTGTAAGATATATTAGTTTCATTCTGATTGTCTTTTTCAAATTTAGTTTCTAAGTATTCTAAAGTTTCTATTGTGGTTCATAAATATATAAATTATAAAGTGCTGCTTTTTGTCTATCACATTTGTTAATCTATTTGGATAATTTTACTTATCATTTTAATGAAATATATAAAATGTTACTTACGATGTACTATAAACCTAAGAAATTGGCAAGAAGCTGCACACACTCAATGAGAGGTAGAAAAATGTGCAAAATTGTATATTTTAGTCTTTAACCTGTTTGGAGTGAGAATATTGAAATGAATAATCTTTGTTTATTTTGAATATAAGTATCTCGCAGTTTAGTGATTATCATCATTTTTCCTAATCGCATGCAATTTATTGTGTTTAGGACTTTAAGAAATATTTTGTACATAAATTTTAAATAAGGAAAAATATTTTTCAATGAAGAAATGGAAATTATTTTTTGAGAAATGAGTGGGCTGGATATTTTTAAGACAAATATAGCAGAATTGGTGTAAAATCAAAATTATCAGAGACCATGGGTCAGATGATTGGTGTTTATTGAATTAACTGTCAGAGAGCATATATTCCCATAATTTTCCTGTCTAATTCAAGGTGAAATATAAGCAGTAAGCATGAGGCAAATTCATATTCCAAACCCTGTGCCTTTGAGTATACACAATTAAAAAAAGAAACTATTAAAAACTGCTGTTGAACTTATTTACCACAGTGATATGGACAGGATTTGTGTCCTCTTCATGTTGGTTTAGATATTAAGGCATGATGTGTTACTAACCAGATTTATTTTAACTGGCTAGATGTATTTAAATTGTAGCTATTTTCTGAATTTTCCTGCAGTTACCTTTGTAAAATGTCTGTGTCTAATCTGCTTTTGTAGAGGAACATGTTCTTTATTAAACATATGTTTTTATTAGGTGTATAGTCTCAAAGATTAAAAAGGAAAGACAGGTTAAAACTTAACAAGTATTGGTCATATTGGAAGATAGATTTTAACTTGGTTTTTATGCCTCAAAGTTAGTACACTAAGAACATATTGGGGAATCTAAACATTCTGTAAATAGAGTTGACATGTTATATAAATATAATACTGATTAATTCACACTTATAAGTTTTAGTTTAAATTATAAGTTTTTGAGTAAGGAAAATAATTTTTGCTCATAGTTTTATTTTTAATATTTGTGTAAAATTAAACTACTTTTCCTTTATGAACTACTTGAATTGGTGATAGATGATACTGTCATGCATTTAAAACCTAAGTTATAATAAAATATAAAATTTTACCTATTTAAATCACAAGAAAATGTAGATGTAAACAGTGGCTACAATAGTCAGTTTTCAAAATGAACTGAAGTCCTGTATTTCTTTGTTTTGACTTACTAAAAATGTGGGGTATGGTAAAATGTATTTAAAAATCTTATTTATATTGGGAACATACTTTAACAAACTATTAGACAATTCAGAATAACTCTTTGTAATCACAACAATGAAATAGGATATTTCTTCATAAAAGCATTTGAGACCATTTGAAAATAGACTGGCTATTTTCTTATCTCTTTCCAGTGGTTAATAGATAGCATTCATGTAGTTGAGTTAAATATTTTAAACTTGACTAGAAGGAATAACCAAAGTCTATTATTAAATTATCTGAAAGCTTATTATACAATTTATCTGAAATATTGAACTATTTGAGCCAAACCAAATATTTGGCTAAAGAAACAATTGCAGTTGTTTCCTTAGCCAAATAATATTTAAAATTCTTTAGAAGAATCAGTCCTTTAACAATGCAGTCCCTTAATTATTTTTTTCTATTTATAATTCAGCTTCTGAGATAAATCTTAAAGTTTAGTTGAACAATAGAAAACACATTCTAAAACAGATAAAGTACTTTTGGATTGTGATAAAACAATAAATAATTTTATAGAATAATTCCAACATTTTAAACTTTGATGGGAAGGACTGAATGATTAATTTCTTAAACAATGTTTCTTTGACTCTCCTTTTCTATTTAATATATATCTAATTCAGTGCTTTAATAGATCATGGATTGGAAAGTTGTAAGCATTACAAAAGCATAAAATATTATGATCTCATCATAATGAAAATTTACTTCTTGTTTAAATTATGTAGTAGGTCCTTTTTGTGGCCAGTTTATGCAACTATTTGAAGAGGAATTGACATATATGAGTACAACTTAAAAATTGGTTGTGTTAAATATTCATGTTTAGTTCATCTAAATACATTGAAAATGTGACACTATTTACACTGGGCTCTGCAGCATTTTCATTAATATAATAGTTTTAATATAAACTAATCAAAGTTCTAAGTAGTAACTCTCTTCAACCATATTTTATTATCATACATTTTTATGAAGCCTTAAACATTCTAAGAGTTTATATTGAGTTGGCATATTAATAGTTAATGCACTAAAATATAATGCTGACAATTTAACCTGAAGCACTATTAGTACAGATACATACAATTAAATATTTTAAATTTTTATTGCTTTTAGGAAAATAAGTGAGCTAGTACTATTGTGGCCATCATTTGGTTTTCTTATTTTGAATTGATAGAAAGATCTTATATTCATTTGAAAGAATTTTTTAAATTTATAATTTTTTTTCAGAGGCCAAAGCCCTTGTATGGTAGGTAGGGCACTTGCGCTGCACATGGCTTCTTAAGTTTGATCTCAAGCACCACATACGGTACCCAAGCACTGCCGTGAGTGATCCCTGTGCACAAAGTTAGGAGTAACCTGTGTATTAGCAGGTGTCACATCACCCCAAACAAATACAACAAATAATAAACTTTCTTCCTAATTTTCTAAATTTTAAATGAATCACAAAGATGAATAATATTCTAGTTTTGGTCGCTTTATTAAGTGACAAGAGGATGTATAATTTGCACCAATATATTTCAGAGTTATCACAGAATTAAGTTCTCACAGAACTATTTAGAAAGTGCCATAACCTTAATTTTCTTTATAAAGTTTGTTTATGGAGTACAGCTGCCAGTTCTCAGGAACCACTCCTTGTGGGGTTTATGGGACCAGTGGGGTGCTAGGGTTGGCCTACCCAGGTTGGTCACATACAAAGCATGTATCTTACCCTTTACTTTTTTTAAACTTCTAGCTTCTTATTCTATAAAAAGGAAAAGTCTTTGTTGCAGGCTCGGTACATTTGTATATATCTTTTTGCAAAATTTTATTATTCAGAAATTATAAGAAACATATTTTATTTTATGTACATAGTTTTTTGGACTACCTTCATGTCCATGATTTTTTTTCTTCTTTTCTTTACTTAAAACAATATCTATTATTTTATTTGACCTGCAGCTAATCTTATATTTAGATAGTCTAAAGATAGTAATGATTTTGTACATAAGACAGGTATGGCTTATCCACAAAATAGAAATCCATTGACTTGCCAAAGATCATGTAGTTTAAGCTGCCGATCAGGGTTTAAACTTATATCTTCTAATAATTATTGTTGTATTTCACTAGGAAACCATATGATAATGTGAAAAATGCATCTAGAACTGCTTAAATTAAGAGAAGTTTCTTGGGGCTGGAGCCATAGCACAGCCGGATAGGGCGTTTGCTTTTACATGCCACCAAGCTGAGTTCGATCTCCGGCATCCCTTATGGTCCCCTGAGCACTGCCAGGTGTAGTTCCTGAGTGCAGAGCCAGGAATAACCCCCAAGCAATGCCGGGTGTGACCTAAAAAAATAAAAAATAAAAAGATAAGTGTCTTGTCATTTCTTTTCTTAATTTAATTTAAGCAGCATTTTGAAGAAAATAGGACAAGATATTTATAGACAACTTAATCATTAATCATACAACAATGAGTGATATAGTGAAAACCAAGAGTATATTGCATAATGATTTCATTCACCCATTCCCTAGAGTAGACAGTGTTATCAGTTTGCTCATTCATATTTTCAGGTGCAAACTCAGAATGAGGATCAGAACTTTTGGTCAATGCTTTCAAGAAGCTGATAGTTCAGTAAGATGCGCTCTAAGTAAGTCCTTAGAGTACAGTAAGATTAAGAACTTGGGGAGGATAAATATTGCTGACAGAGATGTACATGGGAAGGGCAGTTATATCATTGATACTCCGTCCTCAATGGGTACTGCATGCTCTGACTGCTAAGGGTTATTTGATAAAGAGAAAGGAAGGAAGATATAGCTGGAAAGGAAATAGTACATGAATCAAGAAATGAAAATGCCAGGTGTGTCTAAGTCACTGCACAGGCAGTTGTCTGCCTCTCCATTGAGTGTGAAGGGAAGGAGCTGTGTGCTGAGGGTATGCTTTACATATCAACAGCTGTTCTTGTACTGTCAATTAGAAGTCGCATCTGAATGAGAGATGCATACATTATTTTAGAACAACAGAGGTGTGATCAGGTTTACATAGAACTCAAAGCTGATTACTAGAGGAAGAATACTTCAAAAGGGTATAACGGAAAAAAAAATGTCTAGTTGAGTATTGAAGGAACACAGTTTAATATGGATTAAACATTGAGTGAAAGTAGGAATAATCAAGGAGAAAGTTTCAAGTCATAAACCTAGGGCTTCAGAAACCTTTGGGGCTGAAAAAGATAAAAGGGCATTTATCTTGCATGCATTCTACCAGGATTTGATCCCTAGTACCCCATATTATCTCAGGAGTGATCTCTGAGTCCAGAGCTGGAGTAAGCCATGAGCACAGCTGGGTGTGGCCCAAACAATAGAAAAAAAAAGAAAGAAAAAGAAAAGGATTCAGGAACTTGGCAAATCTCAGTTATTATTAGTTATTATTATCTCAATAGTTATTAGTATTTTCTTTTAATTTGAAAATATAATTTACTTTTCTTTGTTGAGGTTTCACAGAATGTTTTTAAGTTCTCATTGAATTGTGTTAATTTATATACAGAATTTATATTTTAGCTTATAGATTTTAATTTATAAATATATGCATCCTAGAAGAAGATAATTTTATCTAGGATATATGTCCCGTTAGGGGAGGTGATTTAAGCTCAAGGATAGATTAACGAAAAATAATAAATCTAATTGTATGCAGTTTGAGCTTGGTGGCTTTGTGTATGTGTGTATAAGAGAGAGAGAGAGAGAAAGTCTAAAATTTTTAGCAGACAGACTTAAAGAAGTACATGCAAATTAAGTGCACGAGCAACAACATTTTATTTCTTTCCTCTATCACTTTAGAGGCTATTGTAATTTATCCTTGAAACCAACCATGCATTTTTCCATTAAACCATCTCTAGCAACTACTTCTCTGACATAGAAAATTATGTGTTCCTAGCAGGCAAAAAATCTTCTGCCATTCAAACTGTTAAATTATTTTTATTTCTCTTCTTATAATCAAAAGTTCTGTGTGTTCCATACCAGCTCTTCTATTTTTATCATGACTTACCTTTTCCCTTGCCATCCTGGGACATTATGTTCTTGAAGGTCATCAGTGACTTACAAATTAGCAAACCCAGTTGCTCCCCAGTCCTCATTGTCTCTGAATTATTTGCAGGAGAATTTGAAGTCTTTGACAGCTCCCAGTTTTTGGAAACTTATTTTTTCTTTGATAGTAATAACAATAGTAGCTACTGAGCTGGAGTAATTGTTCTGGGCCAAGGTGTTAATATTACCCCTAATTTCTGCATTACTCTAAGAAGTATGAATTATTATTTTATAAATGGAGAAGCAAATGCTTTATAGCTAAGAATAGTTACTCCACCATAACATTTCTGGCACATCAGAACCTAAAGTCAGTTTTTCTCTCATTCATTCTATCTTGGTTCATGTATTATCTGCCAGATACCAGTTACTGGATACAAATACTAGCTGGGCCAGATTTTTTTTCAAATATAAAGATGTTTTTCTCTAGGTAACTCTTTACTTGAATATCTTTCAAGTAATCATTCTCACTAAGTATTATGGCATTTTACATTGCACATCGGTCTTCTACTTGGTTGGTAATGCAATACAGGAATTTGAGAATTTTAAACAATGACACTGTATTGAGTTACACTGCCAGATTCCTGTCATCAACACCCACTGTGTGGATTAATAATTAAATGATTACTAAATGGTATGGAAGTAGCTTTGGGTATTTTATTAGTATCAAAGCCAGTCTATATATTACCAGTCTATTTATTTTATAGAAATATTGTTAAACCTCAGAATAACTACCACTGTATTAAAAGTTGCTTTTCACTTGAAGATTTTCTACCTCTCAGGCTTTTTCCAGGATTTTTTTAAGGTGTTCTTGGGGTAAACAAAACCACAGTGATAATTATTGTAAAACAGATCACCCAAAGTATTGCTTTGTTCTTTGCATCTTCGCCACTTGCCTCTGACTTAATTAAACTATTGCTGCTGGCAATAAAATTTAAACATTTGTTTCATTAAACAATATTCTGGGGCCAGAGCGATAGCACAACAGCGGTTAGGGGCGTTTGCCTTGCACGCGGCCGACCGGGGGTTTGATCCCCATATGGTCCCCGAGCACCGCCAGGAGTAATTCCTGAGCAAAGAGCCAGGAGTAACCCTGAGCATTGCTGGGTGTGACCCAAAAAGTGGGAAAAAAAGATGTTAATATTCTCTTAGAAATAAATTTTAAAATGCTTAATATTCCTTTGAATAAGTCACTATCTTTATCCACAAACAACAAATTTGTCTATAAACTATTATGCATTAGCTTTATTTCTTCTATGTTTATTCCAGTGAAACTTTACATTTCAAACATATAGCTTCAAATAAATTCCCTGTGTGCCTTCCATTTTTAATACTTTTCTTTAAAACTAAAATCCTTGTGAAGATATAATCTAGTTCAGGTCTTAAAAAGTCAAAATATTCTGTACTTCCCCATTTAGAGATAGTGAACAGTACCATTCATATGCCTCTAGGCTGCTTTTTGTAAAATGACCTTGATAGACAAATAAAGGGCACAATAAACATAAGATGCTAAAAATATCTAAGAAGGGGGCCGGGCGATAGTCCAGCGGGTAGGGCGTTTGCCTTGCATGCAGCCGGCCCATGCCAGCCTGGGTTCAATCTCCGGCATCCCATATGGTCCCCGAGCACCACCAGGAGTAATTCCTGAGTGCAGAGCCAGGAGAAATCGCCTGGTGTGACCCAAAAAGCAAAATAAATAAATAAATAAATAAATAAATAAATAGATAGGTAGGTAAATAAATAAATAAATAAAAATATCTAGGAATAAAGATATTTAATAAAAGTAAGTAACTCTGTTCTTATATGCTATTAATGGGTTATTTAATATCCTAAAAAGTTACATCTCAGCATATTAAATTTATTCCACTTTTCTTTAGGTCTGCAAAATATGTCACCATGAAAAGTTACTATGATAAATGTTTCTATTCACTGTAAACCAACACTTAAACAATTCCACACATTTTAAAATTAAACTAGAATGGAAGTAAAAATATTTGTGCTATATATAATGTTATAGATCATGTTAATTTATCTGTAAAATAAATTCCAGTAAATGAAGTTATGATACCATCAATGTATAGAAGTTTGCTTTTAATAGATAGTAGCCATTTCTTATCTTTTAAAAAATACTACTTATTTTTGCAACTATGAGCTACAAGAATAATAATTTTTCTGGGAGCTGCCAAGGCTAGCTATTATCAGTCTCTGGAATCTTGACTTGTCCAGATAGGTGAAAATGACATCTGATTACTGCTTTAATTTGCATGTTTTTGATTAACAGTGACTGAGTATGTTTTCCTGTATTAATAGGACCAAGGAACTTCTTTCTCTTTAAACTATTTGTTTCTTTGCCAATAACTTTTTCTTTGCTTGTGTGATAGCTTTATGTACTATAGGAATTAATCCTTTGACATCTATACTAAATATCATTTATTCACTAAGCTTTTGATATCCTCCTTTTGTTACCTTACATTCATGTATAAGTAGGTAGACCTTTAAGTCATTTTCTCTATAGTTTCTGAGTTTTCTGTTGTACTTTTAGGGCATTCCTAACCTTAAACTCTAAAAAATATTATCCTGCATTATTTCTACTACTTCTATAATTTAGAATTTCATATCTGCAGCATTACCAATTCAGAATTTTTTTTCTCATGTGTAGTTGAAACTGATCTTTCTTTATTTCTGCACTGTTTATTTTATCAAGCTGTTCTTTTACAAATTCTTCAGACATCTACATTTGTGGAAACGCCCCTGTCTTGACTGAATTTAAGCTCAGGCACAAGATCTGTACTTCCTTTCTTTCAATTCTTCTATTTGCTATTTTCACATGTATGAAAGTCTTTGGTGGTCTTTCAAATAGTTTTTATATTTTTATTATTTTCTTGCTGGTTTCTGTTACTTCTTGGGGTTTTTCCTCTTCTTTCCCTTTGATTGCCTCATTCTGACCAAGTTCTCTTGCTTTTATCTTAAAAATACGATACAAATAGCTTCACCTTTGTTGCTTCACCCTCTGCTCTAAGTCATAGGTACTTTTCTAGCAAATTCCTTTGGCTCTCCTACGTCTTCTCTTTACACACTTTGTCATTTTTACATACTGGAACCAACAGTGCTCCTTAGACTTTATATACTATATAAAGTCTTTTCAATCCAATGCCCCATTTTTGGGAATCTTCCAGTTTGTTTGGTTGGCTTTCAGAATTCAAGCCAAAGAAACTCTATCTATCTATCTATCTATCTATCTATCTATCTATCTATCTATCTATCTATCTATCTATCTATCTATCTATCTATCTATCTATCTATCTCTCTCTCTCTCTCTATCTATCTATCTATCTATCTATCTATCTATCTATCTATCTATCTATCTATCTATCTATCTATCTATATCAGAGACTGTCTCCTTCCTTAAAGCCCCACCACCTCCATCACCCATTGATGTTTCATTCCCATATAATAAAATCCTTTAACATGGTCTTGCATGATTTGATTCTTGCTCATCTAATTAATTGTTTTGCTCACCTTGCTGGAGAGTTCGTCCTTTTGGTGCCTCTACTTTAATACCTTGACCCTAGCATGTACCACCATACTACCACCACTGGTTCACAGTAGTGAATGTGGTTTCATTGACACAAAAATTGCAGTGCTCACATCTATGTATTGTCTTGCTCTTCTCAATGCTTTTCAATCCAATGCCCCATTTCTGGGAATCTTCCAGTTTGTTTGGTTGGCTTTTTGTACATCTTCAGAATTCAAGTCAAAGAGACTCCTCAGGGACTCTCAGCTGACCTCTAAGTCATTCCATTTCCAATTGCTTCATCTTTGCTTTTATCCCAATATGTGATTATTCTTTTAATTTATTTACTTGCTTATCATTTATATTCCTTTAGCAAATAAAAACACTCAGAACTAAGGACTTTATCTGTCACATTAGATGTTTTGGTTTCAGTGTTTCCCTGAATACCTGATAGAAAAAATGAGAATCAGTAAGTATTTTTGAATGAAATGAATGGAAAATATATGATGATTTATTTTTATTTTTTTATTTTTCTTCACTCATTTTTGAGGCAGTCTTAGGATAAATAAGAATTTTGAGTTACTTTAGAGGAAAACCAACAGAGGATATGAAAGTTTGAGGTAGTCTATTGGAAATATGTACATAGAGAGAGGGAAGGGGAGATGCCTTGAATATTTTCCTACTTTGTTGCCATTAGATTTAATTTATGGCATTGGCTAGGTAAGAAGAAAAGTCAGTACTAAATAAAGAACATCAGACTACTAATGCAAACTGATGTCAATGGCACTGGCTAGAGAGCACTTTGATAATTTTAAGTCTAATAGAAGAGAGCTAGGTGATAGTAATATGTGGTGTCTGCTGAACAGGATTAAAAAAATGCTGACACAATCTACCTTCAAAATAGTTTGAGAAGCTCATATGGGAATCCAGGTGAACTAGTCAGGTTCCCATCTGTTTACGTTCCAACTGCTTCCTTAAGCACTTCTTGAAGTTCAGGAAACTAACAGACAAGAAAAATGGAAGTTAAATTCAAAAATAGTGTGATTCTTGCCAGTTCTTGACTCTTTAACTGTATATTTACAATAAATTTCATAATTAGCTAATTTTCTTATCTCTTTATCCTGCTTTCCTCTTCTAAAAGTTAACTTCTCCTTGCTTTATGACTTAACTTTCAACTATATATGTGGTTTTACCTAAGCAACTTTGGAAGGCATTTCACCCCTTCTCTGATCCAGAGTTTAAGGGGAAGATATAAAAAGCTGGAATAATATAAGCTATCTTCTTTCTTAATGAAAAAATTTAAGCCAAATATTTGTCTTTACCCTGACAACCAGGAGGTTCAAAATGAATTTCAGAAATTTCATATGACATTACTCCTTATTTTGAACATTTTGCTTCATGTTCTTTTTCCTAAAATGATATGTGACATAAATTTTACATAGTATGATATAAACTTTGTTTTACATAAATGTACCTTTTCTACTACATGCATTATTCTTAGAAAGAAGTTCATAGCTACAGTGGTAATAAATAAAAATGTCTAGATGCTATACTACTCGATATAGTGGCCAGTTTGCTTTAACGTTCAAATTTCTAGTTGACTACTTTGTTTTGTATATATCTTTAAGTATGTTGATGGTGATAGTGATGATGAACAGAAAATATGTCAACAATTTTTGTACTGTGAGTTCATGAAGGCTGATGTTGGTATTTTATTAATGCTTCTACTTTAATGACATCACAGTTATTGGGACTTTTTTTTCGCTTTTTTTGGGGTCACCGCCGGCGCTCAGGAGTTACTCCTGTCTCTGCACTCAGGAATTACTCCTGGCGGTGCTCGGGGACCATATGGGATGCCGGGATCGAACCTGGGCCGGCACAGGCCAGCTGCGCATAAGGCAAATGCCCTACCGCTGGGCTATCGCTCCGCCCCATCCTGGGACATTTTCATTCTATACTCAGTATATGTATTTGCTTACTAATTTTGGGAAAGGTAGAAGTAGGTAAAGACCATCTTCTTAGTTGAGTGCATATAGCAACTAATTCTTTTCCAGAATAAAACAAAACAAAACAAAACAAAACATATCTATCTTCTCGTTCAAGAATCAAGCTTTACTTTTTCAAAACAGATATAGAACATTTTATACTTTCCCAGGGAAAATGGTATTTCCTTATACAACCTTTTTTTCTTTTTTTTTTTTTTTTTTGCTCTTATGAGGTCACATCAGCAATGCTCAGGAGTTACTCCTGGCTCTGCACTCAGGAGTTATTCTTGGCAGTACAGTGGGACCATATGCTATGCCTGGGATTGAACCCAGGTCGGCTGCGTGCAAGACAAATGCCCTCTCCACTGTACTATCACTCTGGCACTATACAACAGTTTCTAAAATCTTTTACACTCAAAACTGGCATTCTGAATATTCTCTGGATTGTTCATAATGTCATTGAAATATACTGATATGAGAAAGCAAATTCTTGAACTCGGAACAATTAACATATATCAGACAGGACAGTGTTTCGCAACCAGGTGCTATATTGGCCCATGTGCATCCCCCCAGGATATACAATGGACCACAGGTGAAAATGATGCAAATATGGGAAAAGACTAGGGGACCTATAGGCCCCGGAGTCCACGGGAAAGAAACAAGATCAAAAAGGTGATAGAGCTTGAAAATTTGAAAACGGTTGAGAAACTGAGATGAAGTACCATTATTATGAACATTCTGCCTTAGAAACAACCTGGCTGGACACTGTTCATCAGAATAATTCTAAATTTTAAATACCTACCCATCTTGAATAATTTAAAATTCTCTTATCTGGTTTTTCACTACAATTAGCTCATTTAGTACTAAAACTTTCATCTAATTTTCCTTTTTCTGATTCATTAACTGTATTTTATAATTTGCTATATTTATGACAATATGAACCACTATGTTTCTAGTCCATTCCTTTTATCTGAATAATGTACAAGCATTTACTTGGAAAATAACTAAGTGAAGGAAGATTTCCCAATAAAATGAGATGCTTTTCAGAGACTAGATGTCCTGTGTATTTGTCTTAATGTCAAGAAAATAGTACAAGTGCAACAAATGCCTATGTATATATATATATATATACATATATATATACATATATATATCTCTCTATATATATCATATATATCATATCTCTCTATATATTTTATTATATATATTTTATTATATATATAATTTTATGGGTTAAAGATTATTAATAACTGTGTACCTTGTACTCTTCTAAAGTGTTTTTTTAACCTTCAACATTGTTTTATTTTTTTAATTTTTAATATTTTATTATACCACCGTAAGATATACAGTTACAAAGATGTTCATGTTCAGCACCCATCCCTCCACCAGTGCCCATTTCCCACCACCCATGTCCCCAATTCCCTCCCTCTCCCTTAGCCTGCCTATATGGCAGGTTCTTTATCTCTTTTCTCTCTTTCTCTTTATCTCTCTCCCTCTCTCTCCCCTTCTCTTACACATTGTGGCTTGCAATACATACATTTAGAGGTTATCATGTGTATTTTTTTTGCCTGTATTCAATGCTCAGTTCCAGGCTGGTATTATCCCTTTTGACTATTATTAGCACACCATTCCCTTCTCTGTCTTACCTAACCTCAACTCCCACCCGTTTGTGGTAGATTCCACTTTTGACAAGACCTCCTGATCTATGTTTTGCCTGACCTTGGATATTGGTATCATAATATGTATACATGTATATGTATATATATATATATATATATGTATATATATTTATGCCATGCAAATAAATGCAGTCATTCTATATCTTTTTCTGGCTGGCTATTTTCACTCAACATGACCCTCTCCATGTCCATCCATTTATAAGCAAATTTCATAACTTCATTTTTCCTAACGGCTGCATAGTTTTCCATTGTGTAGATGTACCAAAGTTTCTTTATCCAGTCATCAATTCTTGGGCACTCTGGTTGCTTCCGGATTCTGGCTATTGTGAATAATGCTGCTATAAACATAAACGTGGGGATGGTGTTTCCTGCAGCAGCAGGATTCTTCCCTTGCACTCTACCAACCCTGGTTCAATCTCTGGTACACCATGTGGTCCCCTGAGTTCCTCCAGGAGTGATCTCTGAGCACTGCCAGATGTCTCCCAAAAACCAAAATACAACACAGCACATTAATTGTTTAGACCAACCACTCTAGACTCTAATAAGGAGTGCATCTCAGGCTCTATGCAGATGTTTAGGGACTCTAGTCAGTGAATTTCATGGAAAATCACTGCTGATTTTGTTACAATTTCTTTCCTCTTGCCTTTCCCTCTCATGCTGCCAAGCACAGAATGTGTTAAGGGAAGCTTTCAGAAATTCTGTGATAATCCACTTGGGTCTAAAAGATGTGTGCAGTTTTACCACACTGCAAGAAAGTGATTAAACTCCATATTCCAGAGAGGCAAAAGAGCATCATAGAAAAATGTGTAAGAGTGTGTGGACAACTTTGTGGCAGAGCAATGTGGCAAGAAAATGGGTAGGGGTAGAGAGAAGGGTTTGCGGTTGCTCAGCCAGAGCATCTGGGCGGTGAGCAGAGAGCACAGAGAGTGCTGCAGAGGCAGGGAGAAGCCTTACCAACTGCCGTAGGATTAGGCTGGATTAGGGTTCTGGGGCAAGAATCTTTGAGTCACAAGTAATAACATTTTTAATTATATTTGTATTTCAGATATATAATATATAATAGATTTATAATATAATTAAATATAATATACTTATTATATTTCAGAATTAGAGTTTTGTTATGTTTTAGGTTGTTACAATTGTGTTAAAATTTATGTTATCATTGTTTAAAATTGCAGCACTATTCCATCACCACCATGAGCATCCACCCCATCCAAAGTATATTTTAGACAGCATTGTACTGGCACTGTTCATTATTTATACATATAAATGTATGTATATATAGACAGCATTGTACTGCTACTGTTGTTTTATATATATATATATGTTATGTATATACATATATATGTATATATATATATAAACAAAACAGGGTTCCTTTCTTATACCAAACATCTTAGGAAACCATATACTGGGTGACAACTTTTATTTAGCTACTTCAGCTGTTGTTTGTAGAACTCATTACTGTATACAGTCCTGCTCGGTATTTTCATTGAGAACTAGTAACCTCCAGCCAAAAATGCTGTTTATCATTTCAATTCTGTATTTTCAGACTGCAAACCTTTTATAATAATAGGCAGGTTGGTAAAACACTGGTGTTGATAGAGGGTAAAGTAAGCCATCAAGCATCATTTATAATTTATATAAAAAGAAAATTAAATCTCTGTATGAATCAGTATACATGAAGATAAAACATTACATATTCTATTCTAGATTTAATAAGTTATTTTAATTATTACTTTTGATAGAAGTTAATTAGTTGGTACAAATTAGTATACAATTGTGACTTGACACTCAATCACATTCTAAATAATATTAATTGTTTCTTTAATAATGAGCTGTGGGAGCAAAGTAACAGTACAGTGTATAGGGCACTTGCCTTACATACGACCAAACCGAGTTCAATCCCCAGCACCTGATTCGTCCCCTGAGCTCTACTAGGAGTGATCCCTGATTTCAGAACCAGGAGTAAACCCTTAGCATGGCCAAGTGTGGCCCAAAACTCCAAAAAATGAAAACAAAATAAGTGGGTTGGTCAAGAGATAGTACTCCTGCAATAAGTACATTGTCTTGTACTTGGCTGACCATGGTTCAATCCCTGACACTGCATGTGATCCCCAAGAACCCCAGGAATGATCCTTGAGCAGAGAGCCAGTAGTAATCCCTGAAAAGAGCTGAGTGTGACAAAAAAAAGTGAAAGAAGACTGGACTGTTCAATGCAAAGGTCCTAGGATGTGGAGCTTCTTGAGCCCTGTAATGTCAGGGACCACCAGGGTCATACCCAGTGGTGCTTCTCCCAGCTCAGTGCTTGGAGTTTGTTCGCAACAGTGCCTTGACAATCTTACAGTTCTGTAAAAATAAATCCAGGCCTTCTGAATGTAATATGTACTCTCCTGCCCTTGGAACAATCTCCCAGTCCTAGAATTTCTATTTTTGTTTTACATATTTCTTAGTTTTTTCATAAGATTACATAGAAAACATATTTCTGTATTTAGCAATATCTAGCTCAAAGAAATTGAAGTGAACTTACCACTAGATACTATCTTGCTCTGTCCAACTGGAAAAGATAGTTTAAGAAGATGAGTAGATACTTTGGCCAATATCAAGATTTGTCACAGTATTATGTACACTTAGCAGTTGACATGTTTAATTTCATTGCTTACAAACACTCATTATTAGAAAAAGAAAATATCAGCTGTAACTAATTAAATCATTATATGTACTTATTGATCATTTAAAAGAGCCAAGAGAACAGTTGGTGTTCTTCACCAATTTTCATTGCAAATTGAAATATAAGCTTACTAATTCTGGTTGCACATATTATTTTCAATTCTTTTGAGAGTATAGATACAGCCACATGAGTAAGCCAATGACTCTTGAACATAAAATTATGTTCTCTAGGTAGTCTTTTCTACCTATACTATACTTACGTATGCCCCCCTTTGCTATAATCTCACAGTCTTAAGCTTGCCTGGCCACGTTGTATTATCATTTGGTTAGTATCTTTCTGAAATGTGAACTCCTGGATAACTGGAAGTAAATGAGTTCATGGCAAAATGCCTGGCACATAATATCACTAAATTATAGTGCAAGGGAATGTTGGGGGTTGGCGAAGAATCATTTGGGATTACTGTTTTTCATTTTAAAAGTTAGGGATATGTAGTTCAGTGGTAGAGTACGTATCTTATGTGAGTGAGGCACCACCAACGCATATTTGTAATGTAATATATACAGACATATATAAAATATTGTGCATTCAGGAGTAAATTATAGCAGATTCTGCATTAGTGGTTGCACTATAGAACAAATGGAATATAATCCTTCATGGGCATCTCATATAAATAGATGGTTAGAGAAGGATTGCAATGAGTATGATTCATTTAAACACATCACCTTCAGTGTTAGGGTTTAAGCACTCCATCACAGGAGTCTCCTAGTAAGAAAGTGAGTCATAGAAGCTGCCTCCCACCTCCTTCTGAGTGCATATGTCTCAGGATGGTGGTCATCTAACCAGAACTACCAACATGCCAGGACAGCTGTGCATGCACAGGGATAACACAGCTTTCCTTTTAAAGGTCTGATCAAACATCAAGGGCTCAGTTTCCATTCTACTCCCATCCCTATTTATTCCAGTTCAAACAGAAATGCTGGAATTCTCTGATTTTTGCTTCATAGCAAGTATCATGTACTTTCAAATCAGTATTCCACTATGGGGACACAGGAGTGTTTGTTCCTAAGTAACATTTAGTTTAGTAAAGACCAATGAAAATGCCACCACACGTGAGGTGCTGGGGTAGACATTGAAGAGTAGGCCACTAACATCCCCTGTCTGTGTTTTTGTGGTTTTAATGCTCTTTGAGATGCATTTTTTTTCTTTTCTTCATGCCAGAAGACAGTTCGACTGTGTCAGTAGCCTAAAGTAAAGAACATGACATTTTCCAAACTCATTTGGTTAATGAAGGAAGATTGGATCAATTTACTTAGATGCCAAAATTTATATGGGAAGAAATAAACCAAATTTTCTGTCAGCTGCAGATTAACTCAACACATCTGTATCTGAAGCACCCATATTGTTTCAGGGAGATCAAATTAGTTCTCACGTCTATATTCTGTTTTCCTTTAACATCTGTGTGTTTGCTACCAAGTCGTTATTTCTTTGTCAATATGCACTGTTTAAAGTGTTCAATTGTCATGTTACTTAATTGAATGTTCGTTTGGCAACTCTCTTCTGTTGAGCCACATATTTTGTAGGGAGAAAATGTTACACATGACATTGGACCTTTCAAAAACATATTTTGTTGGGAAAGCAAATGTGTCCTAATGTGAAATAAAATAATAAGTATTAAACTGAAAGTGCTATGTATTATGTAATAGTTACCAAAGAAGAAATATCAAGGGAGGCCAGACTTCATAAACAAATCCGTTAATAAAATAGAAGGGAAATTTTCTTATTGATGAGTAGGGAGGAAGGTGAGAAGTGGAGGAAAAGGAGAGAGTTGACCAGAACTGAGTGGATTCTGCAGAACCCCAGTTAAGACAAGGTGTGGTGCTGGGAGTGACAGTACAGCCAACACAGGTTCGAAACCCAACACCCCACATGATTTCCAAGTCCCTCTAGGAGTGATTCCTGACCTCAAAGTCAGGCATAAGCCGTGAGCACCACCAGGTGTAGCCTCCCCAGATAAAAAAAAGCAAAAATGCAAAAAAAAAAGATATGCATGTAAATTATTTAGGTTTTTTTTTTTATCAGAAATGTATGTCTACTGCCCCAACACTTGTCCTTAACCCTCTGTGCTTTTAAGCCAGAATTCCACTCTGGGGACACAAGAGTTTTTGTGGCTGGGACTGAGGTTTTGTATTTTGTGGTTTTTCCAACCACACAAAAATCATGACTGCCCTCTGTGTATGTAGATCAGAAAATAATGTGGATTACTAAATCCCAAAGCAATGTTTACATTCATTTAAGAACCATATGTGTTGGAAATGTGTTAGGTGGAGGAATTCCTTTAATCATTGAGTGTTCAAGAAAGTCTGCAAAGATCTAGATGATGACCAAGGTTTTAAAATTATTATCATGATAATAAAAGGTAAAACCATGCACAAAAAGGAACTTGTAAGAATGGGTCTTATTACAATTAAAAAAAATAGAAGAATTTGGTAGGGGAAGGTAAACTTCATGAGAAGAAAGATACGAAATGTGAAGTGTATCTGTTTGCTTCACAAGATATTTTTTAACTAATTTTTTTCCAACCTATGATCTAAACTCAATACCTTTTACATAAAAATGTGGATTTCTCAGTTCTTTAAAAATTGCAAAATCTGAGTTTAGAATTAATCAGAATTTGCTACGGACAATAATTAGAAGTTTAGTCAGTAGATTCAGTGGTACAAATTTTTTTTTTTTTCTAGTTCAGTCTTAGAAACTGCAAGGTCAAATTTCTGTATTTGTATTTCTCATCAGGTGTTTAGTTTGTGATCTTAGAAAAAAGAATCAACTAAGTACAGTTTCTACGCACCTACCCCCACTCCCAGATCCTCATGAATGACCCAGTTCTGCCATCTGCTTAGACTGGCATAGAGAGTAACATCTGAAGGGTTTGGTTCTGAGCAAATCCTCACCAGAACTACAAGCTCACAGAACCTCCCCAATAGCTTGCAGTATTTAAACAAACACAAATGTTAGCATAGAAAATCTTCGAGGGCATATACTCCTCCTCTGCCATGTTCTGTTTTCATATTCTGGGAAAGATTAGTTTCCCTGGTGCCCAATAATAACTAAATGGTCCTAATGTATATAATGTTAGTAGAGGAACTGTACTCTCTTATTTATAGGAATCTCTTTTTGAAAATTGCCTGACACTCAAGACTCTTTTTTTAATATATTTTTTCAACAGATTATAGTGTCATTTCATAGAACTTTCATGCACATGTCTATCTAAAGGTTTTGTAGTGGGGAGGGGGCTGTAAAACTCAAAGAAACTGATTCTAAAGGCTTAAGTTAAAAATTATACAAGAAATGTAAATGTGCTCAATGATAAGTTTCCTTTTTTCTTTTCTTTTTTATTTTTAAAAAGTATTTTATTATACCACCATGAGATTTATAATTACAAAGATGGGCATATTTGGGTTTCAGTTATACAATGTTCCAGCACCCTTCTCTCCACCAGTGCCCATTTTCCACGGCCAATGTCCCAAATTCCCTCCCCATCTCCCAGCCTGTCTCAGTGACAGGTTATTATCTCTTTTCTCTCTCTCTCTCTCAATCTTTCTCTCTCTCTCTTCCTTACACATTCTGACTTGCAATAAATACATTTAGAGGTTATCATGTATATCCCTTTGCCACATTCAATGCTCAGTTCTAGGATGGTAATATCATTTCCAATGATTATCAGGACACTGTTCATTTCTCTCTTACCTAAATTCTGACTTCCATACACTTGCACACTTGCGGTTGATTCCACCAGTCAAGACCATGTTTTGCTTGACCTTGGATATTGGTATCATACTATATATACATATATATGTAGCATGTTTTATATCCCGAAGATAGAAGATAGAAATTTGTGGATATTTATATCCCAAAAAATAAATGCAATCATTCTGTCTGTCCTTTACTTGTATCTAATTTCACCAGCATGATTCTCTCCATGTCCATCCATTTACAGGCAGATTTCATAACTTTGTTTTCCCTAGCAGCTACATAGTATTCCATAGTGTAGATGTACCAAAGTTTCTTTATCCAGTCATAAATTCTCAGGCACTCTGGTTGTTTCCAGATTCTGGCTATTGTGAATAGTGCTGCTATGAACATGTAAGTGCAGATGGTATTTCCGCTGTGTATTTTTGGCCTCCCAGGGTAGATTCCCAGGAGTGGCATGGTAGGGTCAAATGGGAGCACAATTTCTAGTCTTTGGAGGAATGTCCATATTGTTTTCAAAAAGACTGTACCGGTCCATATTCCCACCAACAACAGATGAGCGTCCCTTTCTCCCCGCATCCAAGCCAGCACCGGTTGTTCTTGCTGTTTTGAATGTGTACCAGTCTCTGTAATGTTAGATGATATCTCATTGTTGTTTTGATTTGTATCTCCCTGATGATTAGTGATGATGAGCATTTTTATATGCTTTTCAGTCATTCGAATTTCTTCCTTTTAAAGTTTCTGTTCATTTCTTCCATTTTTGATGGGGTTGACTGTTTTCCTCTTGTAAAGTTCTACCAGTGCCTGATAAATCCAGGATATTAACCCCTTATCAGATGGGTTTGGGGTGAATATTCTTTCCTACTCAGTGGACTGTCTTTGCACCTTGTTCACTGTTTCTTTTGCCTTGAAGAAGCTTTTTAGTTTCATGTAGCCCCATATGTTTATCTTTGCTTCCAATCGCTTTGTTAGTGGTATTTCATCTTTGAAGATGTCTTTAGTTTCAATATCATAGAGGATTTTTCCGGTGTTTTCTTCAATGTACTTTATAGACTCAGGTCTGGTATTGAGATCTTTAATCCATTTTGATCTGACTTCTGTGTATGGTTTTGGACAGAGGTCCAAATTCATTTTTTTTTGCACATAGCTGCCCAGTTTTCTCAGCACCACTTGTTGAAGAGACTTTCCTTGCTCCATTTTTTTGCTTTTTGCTCCTTTATCAATATTAAGTGATCATGTATTTAAGAATGGGTGTTGGGTCCTCAACTCTATTCCATAGGTCTTCAGGTCTGTTTTTACTTCAATATCATGCTGTTTTAATTACTACTGCTTTGTAGTACAGTTTGAAGTTGGGAAATGTGATGCCTCCCTTCTTTTTTCCCAAGGATTGCTTTAGCTATCTGTGGGGATATTATTCCATACAAATTTCAGGAGTGTTTGATCAATTCCTTTGAAGAATGTCATAGGTATCCTTATAGGGACCACATTGAATCTGAATAAAGTGCTAGGGAGTATTATCATTTCAACAATATTAATTCTCCCAATCCATGAGCAGGAAATGTATTTCCATTTCCTCATGTCCTCTTTTATTTCCTTAAGCTGTGTTTTGTAGTTTTCTGTGTATAGGTTTTTACATTCTTAGTTAAACTGATTCGTAGGTATTTGATTTTCTGTGGCACAATTGTGAATGGGATCTTTTTCTTAATATCCCTTTTCTTCTCTTTCATTATTTGTATACAGTAAAGCCATTGACTTTTGGGTATTGCTTTTGTACCCTGCCACTCTACTATAGGTATCTATTGCTTGTAGGAGCTTTTTGTAGAGAGTTTTGGTTTCTTTTTGGTATAATATTATGTCATCTGCAAATAGTGATAGTTTGACTTCTTCCTGGTCTATCTGGATGCCCTTAATTTCCTGTTTTTCCCTGATTGCTATGGCAAGTACTTCCAGTACCATATTGAAGAGAAATGGTGAAAGTGGGCAACCTTGTGTTGTCCCCCGATCTTAATGGGAAGGCTTTCAGTTTCTCCCCCATTGCGCCTGCTGCTCGCTGTGGGCTTGTGATAGATGACTTTGACTATATTGAAAAACATTGCTTCAATTCCCATTTTATGGAGAGTTTTTATCATGAATGGGTGTTGGATCTTGCCAAATGCTTTCTATGCATCTATTGGTATGATCATATGGTCTTTATTTTTTCTTATTTATATGATGTATTATGTTGATTGACTTGCAAATGTTGAACCATCCTTGTATTCTAGGAATAAATCCTACTTGGTCATGATGTATACATCTTTTTGATGATTCTGTTTACTAGTATTTTGTTGAAGATCTGTGTTCATAAGGGATATTGGGTTTTTTTTGTGATGTATTTGTCTGCTTTGGGTATCAGGGTGATATGTGCCTCATAGAAGCTATTTTGGAGTGTTGCTGTTTCTTCTATTTTTTGGAAGATCTTGAATATGACTGTCAGTTTGTTCTCTTTTAAGGTTTGAAAGAATTCTCTGGTGAATCCATTTGGACCTGGACTTTTATGTATGGGCAGACTTTTAATTACTGTTTCAATTTACTCAATGGTGACAGGCTTATTCAGGTATTGCAGGTCATCTTGTTTCAGTCGTGGGAGGCTATAGGACTTCAGGAATTTGTCCATTTCTTCCAGGTTCTCTTCTTTCATGGCATACAGACTCTTAAGTAATCTCTGATGATCTTTTGAATTTCTATGGTTTCTGTTATGATGTCTACCTTTTCATTTCTGATTCTATTTATTTTGGTTTCTCTTTCCCTTTCCTTACGAGTCTTGCAAGTGGTTTGTCAGTCTCGTCTATTTTTCAAAGAACCAACTCTTTGTTTCATTAATCTTTTGGATTGTTTCTTGAGCTTCCAGCTTGTTGACTTCCACTCTTAGTTTTATTATTTCCTTCTTTTTGCTTGGATTGAGCTCCTTCTGTTGGTATTTTTCTAACATTTTGAGCTGTAAAGTCAGGTTATTTATGTGGGCCCTTTTTTTCTGATGAATACTTGCAGAGATATGAATTTTCCTCTTAACACTGCTTTTGCTGTATCCCACAAGTTCTTATAGTTCATGTCTTCATTTTTACTTGTTTCTAGGAATCTTTGGATTTCTCCTCTGATTTCTTCATGACCCACTGGTTGTTCAGCAGTGAGCTGTTCAGTTTCCAGGTGTTTGGCTTGACTCTGTTTTTTGTGTGTGGTTAACTTCCATTTTCAGTGCATCCTTGCCTTAAAAAATAGTTGACATAATTTCTTTCTTGATTTTATGGAGGTATGTTTTGTGGGTCAGCATGTGATCTATCTTGGAGAATGTTCTTTGTGCACTGGAGAAAAAATGTTTTTGACTTTTCTTGGAATGAAAAGCCCTGTATATATCAACCAGCCCTTTCCATTTCTTCCTTCAGTGCCAATGTTTCCTTGGTGAGTTTCAGTCTTGTGAATCTATCAAGTTTTGATAGAGCAGTATTGAAGTCTCAAGTACAATTGTATTACTGTCAATGTCTTCTTTGAAGTCTGTTAGCAGTTGTTTTAAATATTTTGCTGGCCCCTTGTTGGGTGCATATATGATTAGGAGTGTGATTTCTTTTTTTTTTTTTTTTTTGCTTTTTTTGGGTCACACCCGGCAATGCTCAGGGGTTTCTCCTGGCTCTGCACTCATCACTCATCACTCCTGGCGGTGCTTGGGGGACCATATGGGATGCCGGGGATCGAACCTGGGCTGGCATGGGCCGGCCACATGCAAGGCAAACGCCCTACCGCTGGGCTATCACTCCGGCCCCTGGAGTGTCATTTCTATCTGATATACATATCCCTTAATAATTAAGAAATAGGCCTTCACTGTCCCTTTTAACCTTTTTCAGCCAGAAGTCTAGGTTGTCCGATATTAGTATGGCCACACCAGGCTTTTTGGAGGAGTTGTTTGCATGGAGAATTGTTTTCCCACCTTTGACTTTGAGTCTGTGTTTGCTCTGATTCTTCAGATGTGTTTCTTATAGGCAGCAGAATGTTGGATTCAGTTTTTTGATCCATTTTGCCACTCTATATCTCCTAATTGGTGCATTTAGGCCATTGACATTGAGAGACAATTGTCATGGGGTTTTGTGCCATCTTCCTGAATAAGGTTCTTGTGCTTTTTGGGATTTTTTTTTATCTTACAGTAGCTCCTTCAGTCATTCTTTTAAAGTTGGTTTTGAGTCTATGAAGTTCCTGAGTTGTTGCTTATCCATGAAGTTGTGTATCTTTCCTTCAAATCCAAATGTGAGTCTATCCTGGTCAAGAATTTTTGATGAGGCCTTCATTCCTTCATTTCATTGAGTCTTTTCATGATATCCCACCATTGTCTTCAGGCTCAGATTGTTTCATCTGAAAAGTTTGCTGTGAATCTTAGGAATGCTCCTTTGTATGATGATTTCCTTCTTTGATCTTGCTGCTTTCAGTATTCTCTCTCTTTCTGCTTTTTGTCATTCTAATTAGGATGTGTCTTGGAGTATTCTTATTTGGATTTTTTTTTAGGCAGTACCCTTCATGTCCTGCCCCCTCGAGGTGTTGCAGGTGTTGCTGCAGTACCCGGCTGCATCTGCAAGTGGCAGACAGGAGACAGGCTTGTCTATACCCAGGGTTCAGCCCAATGGACCCTGGATGGTTGATGGTCTGACATAGAAAAGATTACAGATGAACCAAGAGCCATGGCAGAACCTGGCAAACTACCCCTGTGTATTTAATATGCCAAAAACAGTAACAATAATGGACCTCATTCCCAACAAATGTAGAAGTTACTGGTGCCCGCTTGAGCAAATCGATAAACAACAGGAAGACAAGTGACAAGTGACCCTTTGGGCCTTCTGAATCTGGGGGCAAGCACTCTTTAATTCTGGGAACTTCTCAGCAATAATGACTTTGCTGTTGCTTCTTCATCAGTATTTTTTTCCTGCCCCTCTGGGATCCCAATGATTTTTATATTTTTCCTTTTAACTTCATCCTGATTATCTCTTGTTGTTTGTTCATTAATTGAGTCTTTTTCCTGACATCTGCTGTTGTCTAGAGAGTCTCTGCACCTCATCTTCAATATCATTAATTCTTTCTTCAGCAGTTGTTACTCTGCTGTGAGGCCTTCCTATGAGTTTTTCATTTCACCTGCCACATTTTTAATATCTGTCGTTTCTGCTTGTATTTTTATTTGGGTTTTATTTATTTCTACTCTCATGTCCTCTTGTATTTTCTTGACTCGGTGCTCCATTGCATCTTTGAGCTCCTTATGCATTCTTAACAGTTCTTGCAAAATTCCTTTTCAGAAAGGTTATATAGCTCATTGTTCGTCTGAGCTAGTGACTTCAGTTGTGGAGTTTGGAATTCTGTGCTGTTTTCCCATTACTACCTTTGAAAGTTACAAATTATGTGTTCTAGTGTGGATAGGCTATACAGTTAGGGATGTTTAGGCTGTTTGCAGAGTTTTTGTGGGGTGTAAGTAACATTAAAAGCTATGCTACCTGGTACCTCTATGTAGGATATTTGTTGACTAAGTACTTTGTGTGGACGTGCTAGTGCGTCAAGTGGTTTTGAAATTTGGGGTGTGAGACCTGTAATAATTGATGTGATAATCAGACACCCATCTCAGTTGGGGTGAAGGGGAGTTTCAGGGCTGCAGGATGGGGGTGAGGGATGGCGAATGTGCCTCCCCCAGACACCTGTCTGCTCTCTCTGAATTTTCCTGGTCTTCTGGCGAGGGATTGGGTCAGGGACACAGTTATCAGGGACACACCTGAGTTGGGGGTGAAGGAGATTTGGGGGCCACAGGGTGGGGGTGAGAGGTCCTGATGGTGAGTGTGCCTCCCTAGGCACCTGTTTGTTCTCTAATGATAAGCCCCTTGAGGGCAGAATGTCCGTCTATTTCTTATTATTACTCATTAAATACAAAACATAGCATAGTGTGTAAATCAAATAAAACTTAAGCAATTATTTCTGAACGTAGCTTTGCATTATTATTCAAGCTGTGAATCTATGGATTCAGCCAGTGGAATTGCATTGGAGTTTAGATTATTAAAGAAAAACAAACTTATCTACCATGACCATGCTTTCTTTCAAGGAGTCTCTAAGTATTACTTATTGGAATAATTCAAGCTAAATTTGGAATTATCTTACATTGCAGAAATTCAGATTTCACAGGTTTGAGGAGCTGCAGTTCAAATCTATTTTGAATACAAAATCAAAATCAAAGACAGGAGGAACTATTTGATGTCATGTAAATGACATCTATGTTATCATTGGCAAACCCTTTCAGATAGCCTGATATGATCTAAAGCTCGAATTTGCAGCCTGAAGAAATAACTAAAGCACTAAATAGAAAGTTCATGGTGGGGGGCCGTGCCTTGCTCACAAGAACCCCATATGGTCCCCTGAGCTTGCAACTTGTTATTCCTAAAGGCAGAGCCAGTAGTAATCCATGAACCTCAGGGGTGGAACAGTAACAAAAAATGAAAAAAAGAAATTCTACTAAAACAAACAAAAAAAAAAACACAAACTAAAAATATGAGACTGAAATTTAAGATTTCTGGCTGTAGTCTTTATGCTCTGAAATTTCAGTGTGTTACTCCTCTTCCTAGACATCCTGAACCCATACAGATTGCAGTGCCTCATTTAGTGTGCAGATAGTAGTAACAGGGACACAATAATAGTAACAGGAAGGGCTACTCTGAGTGAGATAGAGAGCTTGTCTCTGGAGAGCCTAGCTTGATGGCAGTCCCAAGATCACTTTGTCACTTTGGACCTTAACTCCACGCCCAGATCATGGAACCCCACAATACAGGTGGTTTTCCCATTTTGCAAGTGAATGCTGAAGAGCTGCCACTTTTAATCATCTCTTTTTCTGGCAGCCCCATGGTTTCCTAGGTTTCCTGCATGAACTTATTCTATAGCATTTGAAAAAGTGTTTTCTTGACTGATTTATGAAAAATAAAACATTATTGGTTATATTCTAAGCATTGGAACATGTTAGAAAGTTTTTCAAAAGTCCATTATGAAATATACATTCTACAGAACTTGCACTGATATTTTATTAAATATTTTCAGTATACGTTTTGGAATCATTTGTCACTTGTCTTCACATTGTTCATTTGCTGGAGCAAATCAAGGGTTTCAGTAATGTCTCCATTCATTGGGAATGAGGTCCATTATTGTTACAGTTTTTAGCATATCAAATACACCACAGGTAGCTTGTCAGGCTCTGCCATGGCTCTGGGTTTATCCCAGGGGACCCAGTCTTTTTCTATTTCAGACCATCAACCATCCAGGGCCCACAGGGCAGAGTCCTGGGTGTAGACAAGCCTGTCTTCTGTCTGCCAACTCCCAACGCAGCTGGACACTGCAGCCACATCGGCAGAACCTTGAGGGACAGAATGTTTTGAAGTAGGACTTGACAAATATGAATACCATTTTTTTATTCATGTAAACAGCTTATGTTTCAAAAACGAGCTGTTAAATTAATAGGTAATATACATGGTTTCTGGTAAGTGTATTGCTAGATAAAACTGCATCTTGTCTCTTTCCCTTTCTTAAACTTATGAAGCTATATTTAGTCATCTTGATCACTCAATCACTTGATATCCTGTTTTTCATCGATTTGCTCGAGCGAGGACCAATAACATTTCCATTTGTCTCTGTCACATGCCAGTTAGCCCAATGGTATCTGCTTGCTCCAGGAATACAAAGAGCCTCAAACCATTCATTCAGGGTCTTGACAAAGAAGTCTGACCATCTTGTAGGTGGGCGGCCACGTGATCTTTTGACATCCTGTGGGATCCAGTCGGTAACAGCTCTATTCCAGTGGTTGTCTCTAAGTATTTCTATATTCCCTAAAATAATACTATCAGCCTTAAAAATGAATGAGCCACCTTTAATCCTTTTTGGAGCACAACATAGAAGGGGTAAGGAATTAACCTCTTTATAATTATTTACTGCTTTGATGTAAAATGAAATGTCAGTATTTAAATTAAAGTCATACAAAGAGAATGTAATTTAATTTGTGACTTGGAAAAAAACCAAAAGCCTTCCTAGGCATTAGAAAGGAGAAGGCACATAAAGAAGATCTGCCATAGCATTGAAATATGGCACTCCACAGGAAGTGTTAAGTGTAAGAATATAACTATAAATTTTATTGGTTTTGCTTTTGGGAGAAAGGGCTAAGTAAAATTGAAATAGAAATTGTTGAAATTACTCTTTGACAAAGGGAAAAAGCTATAGACATTTTTAATTTCTGTAACACTCTCAAGGGTGTCTTGTCCTGGATTCAGACCATTTCACAGATAATGAGGAGCAAGAGCTTCCCAGGCAACTCATCCCTGCTCAGCATCCTAGCACTGGAACTGTGTCAGTGGCTAAGATTGACTTCGGTTTGGAATATGGACTAATATTAACTAACTCTCACATTTATATTTACAGTGCAAATATCACCTTAAGCTCTATCCTAATGCATTTCAACTGTTCTCCTTAAACTCAAATACTGAAGAAGTGGTGGGGGTTGGGAGCAGATGTCTATCATAGTATCAGTTCAGTGCAGCCCAGAAACGGGCGGGTAGATAGAGAAGAGCAGCATCTCTCTAGTGCAGACATCGAATGACCAAAAACCAAGGGGCTGAATGTTCCACAGCCACCAGAGACAGCTCTGTCTGCATCTAGAGAGATGCAGTGTCCTGCAAGACATGCAGTGTGCTGCAAGACTGCCAGTCACTGGCTTTGGATTCTTCAGCATATTTATCATCTGTCAAATGCGAAACAATTTTGAATACAAACAGAGCAGTTTCCAATTCAAATAAAAGACACATGCCTCTTTGCTTTTAATCAGTTCATTTATTATCAGAGGATTTCTATCCATGGAATATTTTACAGTATAAATTTGTAGACATGTTTATTAAAGGCAAGCAGTGTTTGTAAAATTAACATTTTAAAGCAATGGTGAAATTTTCCCCCTAAAGTACAGATGTGCACTTTTCTGTTTCTTTTATGATTTCTGCTCTATTCTTTTTAATCCCTTAATATTTTGTCATATTTTTATTTTAAGGTAATCTTTTAAAATTCAAAGTGACTTTTTATTCTGAGTCCCTCTCATTTGCTTATCTTTACCCCAATTGATACACCTACTAAAATCATGACATCTGATAGTTTCACCCAACATACAAGTAATGTATAAATAACCTCTATTTTCTGAGCTAGTAGGGGTGAGTTAATCCCAATGTTCTCTGGTTTGGGAAGTCTATGGTCTGGAGTTCTCATTCAGTGTATGCTGTATGGTGGCATTATAAAGATATGCTTTGGGGGAAAGGATACTCATTTACTTCACAAGCTTTGTGAAGAGAAGTCCTCAAGTGATGACATGAGATGACAGTATCTCAGCAATGAGTCATTTTAAATAAACTGTAGAGGTACATATGCTCAGTTATAATTGCAGTTGTCTAGAGTTGAATCAGGACAGCATCTATTGTGACCATCAAAACATCCATTTCCCTTCAGTGTGATGACTTTGAATTTTTCCCACACCCATTTTTTGACTTCTCATTTTCAATAAAACATTGCCTTAGCAAGCATCAGTGCATGGTATAACTCAGTACAAAACAACTATGAGGTTATTTTTTAAGTCTAAACTCTATGCTGTATAAAATTTATGATATTATAAGATTAAACTCTGAAAATGCTATCTAATGGTCATATTTGTACTTTGCATTATTGTTGTGAATACAGTCAACCATTTGATAGTATTTTCCATGAAGCAAGATAATGGCAGAGGCCTGAATAAAAACTTTGTTAGCCTTAAATTTAGAAATGTAAATAAAAAATTAATTTTAATGAATTTAACATTGACAATAGCATTCCAAGTCTAGCTCACCAAAATAGTACTTTCACTTGCACTTGTAGTAGCATTAAATTAAAACTTTATCATAATATAATTAGTATTTTAAAACTACTGCTTTCAAATTGGACTATATTTAGCAAGTGCTATCTGTGTATCTTAAATATCTTAAATATTATATAAATCTTTAAAAACATTTGCATTATAATAATCATTGAAAATGATAATACAAACCTAGAACTGAGCATTGAATATAGGCAAAGGGATACACATGATAAACTCTAAATGTATGTATTGCAATCACAGTGTGTAAGAGAAGGAAGAGAGAGGAGGGAGAGAGAGAGAAAGAGGTAAAGAACCTGCCATAGAGGCAGGCTAGGGAGGGTGGAGAGAATTGGGGACATTGGTAGTGGGAAATGGGCACTGGTGGAGGGATGGCTGCAGGAACATTGTCTTACTGAAACCCAAAAGAACCATGAACTTCTTTGTAATTGTATATCTCATAGCGGTGTAATAAAATATTTTAAAAAAATAAATAAAAGACAAAAAATTTTGCATTATCAGCATGACTGTATATAAATATTTACAAGCTAAAATATATTATATCCTACTAGATATTTTACGGACTCAAAAGAAGAGATAAATTTTCTGATGTCATGAAATTTGAAGTCTATAGGAATTAGTATCACTTGTCTTCCTGTTCACTGATTTGCTCAAGAGGGCACCAGTAACATCTCCATTAGTCTTATCATGAACTTCATGTGCTAATGTAGCCCAAGGGCATCTACTCACTCCAGGAACACCAAGAGCTTCAAGCCATTCCTTCAACCAATGGGAATGAGGTCTATAATTGCTCCTGGTTTTTGGCATATCAAATACGACACGGGTAGCTTGCCAGGCTCTGCCATGTATGGTATACTCTCAGTAGTAGGCTCTCATCTCGTGCATTTACTGATGAACCGAAGCAGGGAGAGATCGGCTTTTCTCTTGGGTGGAGCTCTGACGAGCTGTGGAGTCCTGGTGTTGAAAATGGCAACCCCTCATTGTGTGGGGGGTTCCTCTGGCTTCTTGCAAAGGTTCTATTGGCAATGGTGGGCCAGGCCTAGAACTCACCTTCCCTTCCGGGCACCTCATGATCAGCTGAGCACAAGGAGAGCCGGTAGCAGTTCTAATTCTAATAAGAATTAGTAGGTTGTGTAAATAGACAACAAATATATAAACTTGATAGTGGTGAATGCAGAATGCTCTGCAAATTCTAAGAATGCACAATTTCCATCATATTGTATAGACAACTTAAACAGATTTTTACCAATAGTATATTTTATTCTGGAAGAAAGTAAGTGATGTTTGAAAATAAAGATTCTGACAACCTAATTTATATGAGAATGACCCTGAGGAAAGTGATTATTTCTCAGTGACACATGATTTCCAATTAACATGGACATCTTAGATTATAATTCTTATAGTGATATGTTTTTGCTGCCATTAATCATGTGTTTCAGCTACTTTCACTATGTCATCTGGTAGAGGCATAAGTTGTATTTTTGTTTGTTTGTTTGTTTGTTTGTTTCTGAAAGAGCTAGCCACTCTGCTGAAACTGTGAATGAATTGTGAAGTTCTTCCCTCAAAAGAGAGTCAGAGAGTCTGGGTGTGCAGTGGGCTATTATTGGGAGTTTGTGTCTTGTGGGCAGCAGTTAGAGTGAAAGCAAACAGCAGCTGTGTCATTCTAATGTCATGGAAGAGATAGATCAGAACTGTGTGGACCTGGAGCAGTGCAGAGGGCATCTACAAGTAGTGCCAGAGTGTGTGTATCCCTGCCCTGAAACTGCTGAACACCTTCTTGTTTTATATCACATTACTGTACTCCACTAAGAATTATATTGAAACAAATGTGTAAGAACATCATCATAATGTTACCTAATATAGTTCTCTCATTTGGAATCTGAGCCTTAGGGTTTTTTTTCCTTATGTATTTTATTGGTGTGTATTATGTGTGGTCCTCTTAAAAGAACACTTTCAATTATCACAAACGTGTGGGAGTCAGAGGCTAGATAAGACAGAAAACGGAACAGTGTGCTAACAATTGCCGAGGGTACTAATACCAGCCTAGAACTGAGCATTAAATACAGGCAAAAAGATACACATGACAACCCTTTAATGTATGTTCTGTAATCCATAGTCTGGAAGGGAAGGAAAACAGAAAGAGAGAGAGAGGGAAAGAAATAAAGAACCTGCCATGGAGGCGGGCTGGAGGAGGGGGATGGAACTGGGGACGTTGGTGGTGGGAGATGGGCACTGGTGGCGGGATGGGTGCTGGAGCACTGTATGACCAAAACCCAAATATGAACTTTTTTAATTGTATATCTTTTGTAATTGTATATCTCACAGTGGTATAATAAAATACTTAAAAAAGAACACTTTCAGTTATGCTGTCTTTCTTTTCACTGAAAAAAATTATCACTATTTTTCTCATGTTTCAGAATCTCTTCATTGATCTCAGTTCACATTTGCCTAATTCACGTATCGTCAGTCACAGTTGTGTTTTACTCTTCCTTTACTCTTTGAAGATTTGATTTCTTTATCTTTCCTTGGTGTATTAGAACTTACTTTCTCCGTATTTTTAACTTTCTTAAGAAAATATTTTCTCTTCCAGTCCCTACCCTATCATCATTTACCTTTGTGTCTTGGAGTTGCCTGCATGTTCTTTCCTGTTAACTATTCTTGGGTTTTAAATCTATGTGGTGCACATAGTAGATAATCAGAAAAGATTTACTAAAGATTCACAATTTTACTAACAAATCTTCTATTAAGACAAACCAATCAATAAAGCAAGTAAATCTATGTAAATAGAGCAGGAAGTTCACCTAACTTATCTCCCTCTTCTTAGAAAGGAAATAGTTATTTACTCACAATAATTCAATGAGGATTAAAAAATGTCTATATTATTCCAGACCTAGTTTAACTATTCAGTTTTCCTCCGAAATAGGAAATGAGCATTTCTGCATCATTAAGTCCACTGATTACCTTTTAAAGGTAATTTTAAACTAAAAAATTTGCTAAGGATGGTACTAGTTTTATGGCTAAGTTATATGTATGCCAAATTTTTAATTGCAGTAGCATCTAGCTCTATGAAGATTCTGGCATTCTAATCATGTGTCTTGTATATTAGCCAGAGTATCATGGCCATGAGTCATGGTATTTGTAAAAGTAAATGAAAAAAAAAGTTGTATAAAACATTTCAAGAAAAAGGCAAAAGTTGAGGACCTCAGTCGTTCACTGTATGACTCTAGTTCAAAATTATATTGATTTAAAACTTTGTAATGATGATTCCTTATTTTTTACATTTAAATAAAATCATGGTAATCATTGACTGTTTAGTTGCAAAATACCTATTTGACAAGGCAGTTTCTTATAACAGTAAAAATAAATGACTTTGCTAAAGTCAAATGATTTATTTTTGATACTTTCGTTAATCACTGGAGTTATTCATTTTTCTTTGGTTTGAGTCTAAACTTACTCTGTTCCATAGTATCCTTAACCAGTATCACTATAGTAAAAATATTAGTTAGAAATGAACAAAAAAGAGTCTATTTTCCAAATTCTTTAACTTGCACAATATATCTTAATTGTTATCTAAATATTAATAACAAAGGTTTTGAACAATAGTACAAATGATAGGGCACTTGTCTTGGCTGCTGCTGACCCAGGTTCAATTCCCACCATCCCATATGGTCCCCTAAGCCCTTTCAGGAGTGGTGCCTGAATGCAGAGCCAGTAGTAAGCACTGAGTGTGGCTGGGTGTGGCCACAAAACAAACCCATGAATACCAGAATAATTTGTCTCTATATTGTTATGCTGCCTAAAAGTTGCACAGCATTTTTCCTTGTTTGGTAAGTATATCACTAGTCTTTACAATTAAAGTAATTAATAGTTTATAAAGACCTAAAATACTGCAGTAAATGATTCATAGAGAATATAGATAATGATTTTTATGATGGTGAGTTTCACAATGTGTATATTAGTCAATTAACTTCATTTGAGATCTTAAAATATAATCTAGGGTGGCGGGATTTTTAACTTTTATTGACTGAGAGTCTTATGTAAATGTTTCGTTAGCATTCAAAAAAAGAAGTTTGCTGTTTCATAATAATTTTCCATCAAAATGCAAAAAAAAAATGTGCCCATTCTTACCCCACTATTCTTCGAATTCCAAAGCAATACATTTACACTTTTACTTTTTGGCATACATTTTTAATTAAAAAAGTAATGTTCCTATGATAATTTGGAAACCACAACCGTGAGATTAGAGCCATAGTACAGTGGGTATGGCACAGACCTTGCATGTAACCAACTCAGTTTCAATCTCTGGCTCCCCTTGAACACTGTCACAAGTGATCCTTGAGAGCCAGGAGTGAGCCCTCAGCACTGCCAGGTGTGACCACAAAACCAAAAAATAGAAAAAGAAAACCATAATCATATCAGACCAAAGAAAGGAAATCAGATTAATTCTGTAAAAGACATACTAAATATATAGCTTTAAAAATGGGAACTAGAAAGATAATATAGCTGGTAGGGTGCTTGCCTTGTATGTGTTCAACCCAGGATCAAAACTCGAACCACATATGGTCTTTCAGTCCTTCCAGGAATGATCCCTAAGTGAACAAACAGGAGTAAGCCATGCGCATCACCAGCTGTGGCCTAAACCCTCCCCTCTCCCAAAGGGCACATTTTTAATATTATTGAGATATTTTGGATTAACATTTTGTACATTTTCCCAATAAATATATTCAGAAATGCAGCTTAATGATTAATAAATTATGAATGCTAATCATTTAAGCATTTTATTTTAAAATGTTTTATTTTGTTTAGTACTTAACAATTATAAGTAATAATAAGAACACATTTATACTTCTTGCCATTGGGAAAGTTTGTAGAATTACTGGATGAAGAAGAATCTGTATTATAAGCAGCTTTTTGTTTTCCAGAGACTAGGGGAAGTAGGATGTTATTGTGTTTCATTTTTTTTTGTTTGTTTGTTTGTGTGTTTTGTAATGCTAGGAATAGAGCAATGGGTCTCACACATGAAAAATAGGTGCTCTACCACTGAGTTATCTTCCCAACTTATGTACTGTACTTTCTTTCTTTTTTTTTTTTGCTCTATGGATCACGCCTGGTGATGCTCATGGGTTATTCCCGGCTCTGCACTCAGGAATTACTCCTGGTAGTTCTTGGGGAGACCATATGGGATGCCTGGGATTGAACCCAGGTTAGCTGCATACAAGGCAATGTCCTCCTCCCCTGTACTATCACTTTAAAACATGCACTGCACTTTTAAAGGCTTTTAGTGTAGTGTTGGAGATAGATAGATAGATAGATAGATAGATAGATAGATAGATAGATAGATAGATAGATAGATAGATAGATAGATAGATAGATAGATAGATAGATAGATAGATAGATAGATAGATAGATAGAGAGAGAGAGATAGAGAAGAGAAGAGAGAGATCCTGTGTAATAATTTTTGAACTAGCCAACTAGATATTTATGTTCACTAAGAGATCACTGTCACTGTATCACTGTCTTCCCTATTCATCATTGATTTGCTCGAGCGGGCACCAGTAACATCTCCATATGACCTGTCTCATGCAAGTAGAGCCCAAGGGCATCTGCTTGCTCCAGGAACATAAAGAGCCCTCAAACTGTTCCATCAGGTCATGGGAATGAGGTCTATAATTGTTACTGGTATTTGGCATATCAAATACGACACGGGTAGCTTGCCAGACTCTACCATGTGGGTAGCATACTCTTGTAGTCATCTCAAAATCCAGCATTTATTGATGAACTGCACGGCTGCTTGCTGCCGCACTGAGCTGGGCTGTGGTAGGCTATTGTGCTAGGTGGAGTTCTGACGAGGGGGAAGTCCGGATGTGGAAAATGGAGGCCCTCATGGAGTGGGGGGGGTCGTCTGGCTTGTTGTGAGGCTCTGCTGGGGTGGCGGGTCAGGGCTAGAACCTGCCATCCCTCCCGGGTGCCTCATGAGCGACTGGGCACAGGGAGAGCCAGTAGCAGCTCTGCCCCATGTCTTTGAGTCTCTGGATCAGCATATCTGGGCCAGATTAAAAGAGACTGCTGAAGGGTGGATCTCGATGAGCTGGGCTGTGATAGGCTGGTCTGCTGGGTGGAGTTCTATCGAGGGGAAGTTCAGATGTGGAAAATGGAGGCCCTCATGGAGTGGGGGTTGTCTGGCTTGTTGTGAGGCTCTGCTGGGATGGCGGGCCAGGGCTAGAACCTGCCTGCCCTTCCCAGGCGCCTCATGAGTGGCTGGGCACAGGGAGAGCCAGTAGCAGCTCTGCCCCATGTCTGTGAGTCTCTGGATCAGTGCTGATCCACTAAGAATATATATATGACAATTCCATTTTCATTGACATTGTTAGGAAATGTCAGAAGTATTCTAAATTTTACTCATTTTTAATTAGTTGTCTGCTTAAAGCAAATTATTTTTACATCTTATGTAGCTATTAAAAGTCTTCCTCTGTTTAAATTTTACTTTTCTGTTCTTTCAACATGTAAAAATTAATTAGATTAAGTGGTATATTAAAGCCTTACACAGAACATATTTTACAGCATTCTTCTTATCCTAGTTTCCTTTATTATGTCAATATATTTAAAATGATGGAACATTATTTTATAATTTTCTAATGAGTACTTGCAAATGTTTATAAGAGTATATTCAGTACTTGGAATGATAATATTGAAAAGGATAAAATTAAATAGAACTTTTTCAGCAATTAATCTGTCACTGATTAAATGATTATTATCACTATATATTTAACAAAATTTTGAAATTAGCAACTAGATTAACTTTCAAGCTAAAGGTTAACATTTTTGTATAGTGGTAGTGTAAACTAATTTTTTCTCTTATATTATCCTGTTGCTGTCATTCTAGCCTCTGTCTTTAATTCTAATGTTAATTTCCATCTCAGTTCTATCCAATATTCATTATATCAGTTACTTGGGCAGAGAATTGACAAGAAATTTTCTGTTTAATGAGATAACAATAGTTTCAATTAGTATAGAGAACATTTAGATAGCCACAGGCTTGTCAGCTAAAAGAGCTTTAATTTGCCTATAAAAAACAGTACATTGAAAGCATGTCCTAGTTACACAACACGGACAAAAATTTTTCCTTACATAAGTCCCTGAAATATGGAGCAATGATTAATTTTCAATGGAAGTGAAATTGGGAGTATATCATCATGAACCCCATTGTATGTTTTAATCCAACACATCCAGCTTAAAACGCTAGATCTATTTTTTAACTTTGGTGTAAATGCACATCTCCCACATCCTATGTTTCTTTGGGCAATTTGTTTGAATTAAAAGTATAGCTTCCTATTTTTTAATACAACTCTTATTTTGGACATAGATCATAGATGGATGCAATATGTTTGATCTATTCAAAATCTACTTGCTTTGTTATCTGCTTTTTGCTTTCTAAAAGGATTGTTATGAGAACCCATGTCCCTCTTTGCTGCCCAGAGCCACATGAAACACTGGTCTCTTGACTCTTGGGTCTAACTTTTGATCCTCTTGAAAAAACATAAATTTCATTAACTTATATCTTTTTTGGCTTTGAGACCATAACCAGCTGTACTCTGCATTTACTCCTGTCACTGTGCACAGGGATCACTCCTGGAAGTGTTCTGGAGCCCATTTGCAGTAGCAAGGATCAAACCCAATTAGCTGCATGCACTTTTACCTCTTAATATCTTTCTAGCCCCAAATCATGTTTTAATTTCCTTAGTTATAAAGGATATTTATAGGAAACATGTGTACATTTAGCGTAAGGTGACTCTAAAATAAAGAAATGATGTTTATGCTCAAAGTAGGGAATCTGTGGTGCACACCACTAAATCATATATGTGAGCCCTATTACATTCCCTAGCTAAAAGAAGGTAACAGCTACCCTTGTATTTGTCCTCCTGAACAGATAGCAAGGTATAATTGTAAGAAGCTATTGACTTTGAGGGGCTGGGGATGGAAATGTACACTGGTGGAGGGACAGGTGTCTGAACATTATATGGCTGAAACCCAATCACCAATGTGATTCAATTTAAAAAAAATCTTAAACCTCCCCAAAAAAGATAATTTTCTGATAATTATAGTAAACTTTGGAGATGAGTTTGAATTGATGTCTGTTAATTTCCAGGGTTCATATTTCTGCTACTCCACATTGCAAGTATGGGAAACTTGGCATTTATATTATATTAGTCATTATCATTTTTTATTGATAATGACAGGTTGTATTAGCATTTAATGACCAAAATATTTAAACTTATACACATAAAATCTTTGAGGCACTGAGAGTTTTATAGAACTATTCCACTCTTTCTCAGTTCAAAAGAATAAATGTTTGACTGTGTTGCTACAAATTACTAAAAAGGACTTGTACTCGTCTAAAAACAATTTTTCATGGGTTCATACTCTTGGATTTGTGACTGTCTGGAACTGAAAACAGTGACAAAGTCTGTTTTGTCATAAAAAAGTTTTATTCATGACACACAGATGTTTTGGTCTATGATTAAAAAGAAATCTAGTTTAACCACCCCCCCCCCCCCTCCCCCCCTTCTCTTCCCCTCCTCCCCCCCCCGAACTGGTTTTAAAAAAACATCACCATTAAAAAAAAAAGAACCTGTTGATATTTTTTCTAGATCTAGGTACCTGTGAGGCCTGGGGGTTAAGCAAATGGTGGTCCTAAGGAGAAATGGTAACGCCTAGCTTCAAATTAATACCCCAGCCCCATCCAAAAGTTTTTTTTTAGTTTGCATCAGGGCTTAGAGGGAGGGATGGGCTATGCTAGTTTGGTTTGCTGAATCATCTCCTTGTCTAGGAAAGATGGCCTGAAGGCAAGGTTGAATCAGAAAAAGATGAGGGAGGGGCAGGAGGAGGAATGGTCTTCTACCTAAGAAGACCATGACCAAGTCTTTAAAATGTATTTAAGTCCAAATAAAAAGGATTTAGAGACACAATGAATTGAATATTTTGCTAGAGTAGGCTGTTTGTTCCAAGTTGAAGATTGACAAATACCAAAAATGCTCCCTGGCAGGGGAGTAAACTGGTTTAGAAAAGGACAGAAATAACAAATCTAGTCTGCTGCTGTCCTTGGCCTGGGGTCCTACTTAAACCTTTCTTTAAGAAAATGACTAAATAAGTAAAGCCTCAATTTCAAAGAATAAGAAGATTCCAACATTCATCATGTAGGTGCAGAGGGAAAATGGAAGACTATCCATGAATACTATTTGGAGGAAATTAACAGGACTTGGTAGAATGACCAAGATTTAGAAGTGGAGAATTAAAAAGGAAAAAAATATGGTAACTGCATATTTTATGTTTAAATGGCAGATGGAACGTTAACATGTAAAGGAAGAATATGAAATGCTTATTTTAATATATTTCTAAGGAAGCTAGGAAAAATGTTAAGCAATTTTTTAAAAAATTTTATTAAAGCACTGTGATTTACAATGTTATTCTTAGTTGTGTTTTTAGATACATCAGTGGTGTGAAAGCTGGTGTTTTTTTAATGTTTAAGAAAATTTGGAAGACCATGTGTTTTGTGAAGTAAATTACAAAAAAAAAAAAAAAAGCTCGAGATGACAAAATTCAGTAAAGCACTTGGCTCAAGAGAAAAATAAAATCTTTTCAGAATTTAAAAATGTATCAGCAACATCAGTGAGTTGAGTTAACATTTTTAAAGGCTGAGTAAAGTAGTAAGGGTGAGAGAGGAGAAAATAGCACACACTGTGAAGCAGCAGAACCAGCAAAACTGCAGTGAGGGAGAAAATGTTCTATGGGGGCCAGAGCTATAGCACAGTGCAGGGCATTTGCCTTCACATGGCTGGCCCGGGTTCGATCCCTGGCATCCCATATGGTCCCCGAGCACTGCCAGGAGTAACTCCCTGAGCATTGCCAGGTGTGACCCAAAAAAGCAAAAATAAATGTTCTATGTAGGTGATGTCACTGTCCCCCACAGTGGCTCATATCAGGTGGGGAGGAGAGAAGGCCTACCTCTGCCGCTGTAGGACCCGCTGTGAAGGCTAGGCCTTACCCAGGCCTTGCAGGTTCTTCTCTGCCTCTCAGAAGAAGAATTTCAGGAGGAGATGAGCAGTGAAGGAAAAACAGATTTTATTTTGGAGGGCTTGAGGAAGGGGCAGGAGGAGAGAAAGAATGTACATCTCAACAGAGGAAATGCCGGCGAGCACATGAACTCACATGAGCACATGCACTCAGGTGCCCCAAGTGCTCAGCCACACGGGACACGAGCAGCACATGGTCTCAGGCAGCATATGTGCACCCGTTCTTGTAAATGGTGGCTTCAATAGGGTTTTCCTCAAGCTGCCCCTCAGTGGGACTTCTGCCTAGGTAAAAGTGTTGCTAAATTGTTGTCAAGGGGGTGATGTTGGGAGTGGTGGATCGTCCTCTTTGAAATTCTTTTCCTGTCCTTTGTACCTGCTGGAACTTCTCTCAGAATTGTTCCAGCCTTCTCAGGATCTGTTCCTGGCACCTGAAGATCTTACCAGGCTATGCCTTCATTCTTGCATCTTCAGGGCTACAGGATTTATCATGCTGCAGAAATTCCATTGCAGTGGGCCCCCTCCTATCTATCTGCCTACATCATAGTGAAGAGGGTAATGGAACTTAAAAAGAAATTGATACTTCTGAAAAAAAATAAGCATAAAAAATGCAAAATGTCTATAAAAAGCTGTTGTGGAGCAGAGTTCGGTCAGAAATGTTTCATAGTAGTACTTTAATATAGTCTGAGAAAAATGAAAGATATGTAATTGATATATATTACGTTGTTCTTTGAAACTGGGCTAAAGAAAGAATCCTTGCAAAGTCTGAGGGGAAAAGAGGAAAGACACCTGTAAAGGGGAAAATAACAGGATGGCCTTAAAGAGCATCTTACCAGATTAGTTTAGAAATGACAATAATGACAGTGTGGTGTTATTTCTTTAATGAGGGGGAATATTAGCTAAACTTGGGTCATTAAACTATAGTGTTACTCAGACATAAAAACAATATCAGTTAAACTGGGATATTGTTGGCATAAAACCAGAGAGGAGCCAGAGCAATAGCACAGCAGGTAGGGTGTTTGTCTGGCAAGCAGCCGACCTGGGTTCGATCCCCGGCATCCCCGTGCACCGCCAGGAGTAATTCCTGAGTGCAGAGCCAAGAGTAACCCCTGAGCATTGCTGGGAGTATCCCCAAAAGACCAAAAAAAAAAAGAAAAGAAACCAGAGAAGACGAATGAGTTACCGACGAGGGGAGGCCCTTCCAAGAAAGAGGCATTCCCGGGACCCCACTCTTCAATGAATGGGCAGGTAGAGGCCTGTGAGTCTGACCCTCTGGAAAGCTACTGGCATGCTTTTCCTTTTGCTAGTTACCCGTTATCACTAGTTATACTTTATCCTTAGCACACAACCATAAGCTCTCCTCTGCCTACACATCCATTGTCCCATTGTCTGGTTTGAACATTAAGCATTAATCTACCTCCTTACAATTGTGTTTTTGGACTGTATAGGCAGTGGGCTGTGTGGAAAACCCCATGTATGGTGGTCTGCCCCCGCTCCTTTCTTCTCTTTAAGTGATGTCAGTCTGTACCTATATGTCAATAAAAAGAGGTGCTGTTCTGCTGCTCAGTACCACATGCCAGCAAGAGCAGTGGTCCTCCAGCTACTTCATTCTCCTTGAGAACTCTTATCTCTGTGCCCCTGACTGAAAGAGATCTCCTTACAACAGGATATAGAGCATCATTTTTCTCCTTTAGGAAGTCATATTAGAGAATATTTTAAGAAAAGAGCAATAACTCAGAGGGATGAATTAATGCACTGCATGCATGATTCCCCAGGTAGGACCAAAATAAATAGAAAGTTTATGCTTAGTTATACTATGAGTATCCCTAACACAATTCCTGGAAAAACTCTGCCCATAGATGAGATTAAAAAGTAGAGAATTGTTTCAATAAGCAGGATTGATGCTAAAGGTCTAGAGAAAAATATAATTGTTTAATTGTAATAGTTGAGAAAAGGTTTTTCTTAAATACAGCAAATTTTTTTCTGACTTATGACACTTGACATTGTTTCCATGTCAAGTGTAGTACAGTTTTCCTCTCTAGTATTTTCCTCTGTACTCCCTCTCTGGGCTTGCATTGATTTGACTCAGTAGAAACAATTATAGTAGCCTATTGTCATTTATTATCTCCATATCAGTTCCTCTATAATAAGAACTGCTTGATGGGTCTCTGGCTCTTTATGCCCAACATGATAATTAAGTATTGCTGATAAAACAGGGCCAAGTTTCACACACAAAACGGATCATTTTACAGACCTTTCACTTTGTTGGCAGAATTTCCTGTTTCACAAAGGAGATCTAAACTTTCTTGATAGTTCACAATTTTCATTAGCCCTAAACTTTTCTTTCCTATCAGGGCCACTAACATAGTTCCTGGAAAAGCTCTGCCTATAGAGGGCATTAAAATTTGATGATATTTTAAGAGAAACCACCAATATCCTCACACTATTAGGAAGTACTCCATAATTTTTTAGAAATCAGTAAAAATAAGCACCTGAAACATATGTTCCAAATATTTTAAGTTAAAATAGAGAAAAACGACAAATTAAAAAATAGGACAATGGAACAAGAATACTCTCTGCAGAGAGAGAGATAACAGGGAAATGTATCCTCAGATCATTTTCAGATTCTTTTCTAAACTGATGCCATGTGGCTGGACTTCATCTATGTCTTGAATTTTCTACTTTAATGTAAGATTCCAAGGTAACCAGTGAGACGCCCACTCCTGATTCTGAGGGATTTAAAAATAGATGTTCCTTTCTTCATGATTTATCTGAATGGGAAGAGGAATAGATGAGTCACCCAAAAGTTTTAGGAACTTGGCTCCACAGATGCTGTGAAGTTAGCAACTAGAAGCCTCTGGCTTAATTTCAAAGAAGTTCAGACTTTCAGACCTTCACTCCATCCCATGAAATTGGGCTTCTTCTTTTGACAGTTTTGACCCAGTCTTGTTTATTCATCTAGAGTTCCAGTGATTTGGGCACTCATTATACTGACTAATCAAGCAAACAAGTCAACTGAATAGAATTTCCAGGGTATTCTTGCATGGTGAACCTAATAGAGTGTTAGTTGTGATAGAAATGTACCTAGGGTGTAAAAAAAATGCTTTGTTGTAGGTATAAATATCAGAAACAGAGTTAAGAAAGGCATTATTAGGACTGGAAAGATAGTACAGCTGTTAGGGCACTTGCCTTGCAAGCAGCCAACCTGGGTTCAATCTTTTATCCCAAACATTTCCCTATTAGGAGCACTATTAGGAGTGATCCCTAAATTTAGAGCCAGAAATCAACCCTTCGTATTTGCCCTTTCTTTCCCCCATAAAAGGCATTTTATCAGTAATGACATTTAAGTTCCTAAAGAGCAAGAAGATTGGAAAGATGATGTGAGAACCATTTTAAGTTGAACTCTTTATTTCATTTATGTTTGTTTTCATTTTGTGAGGAAAACCTATAGCCCTTTTTAAAGAATGAAGAGTAAGCACAGTAGTGCTACATGGATAATATAGACTGCATATTAAAATACTTTCTACACTTTTAACACTAAGAAATCTAAAGCTCGCAGTGTTAACTTTCCTTTCTGGTCTTGAGGGTGGGTTTGGCAATAAAAAGGGTAACTGCAATGTCAGTCTAGTGAAAGGCATCCTCCAGCTCACAGCTGCAGCACTCAGCGGGCTAGTTGGGGATTTGCTTTATTACAGGAATCTTCTCCAGGTAGTGTAAGTATTTCTTATATTACCAAGAGGAAAAAGTGACAGTCTAACTCTCAAATAAAGTGACAGAATGAGTGCATAGTAAGTCCCCAAATAACATGACTTAGTACACTGATGTGAAGTGCATGGTTAGGACTGGTGCCATTTGTTCTGTTCACACTTTCAAGCCCCTCTCATTTCTCCAAGGTCTATCTGCCTAGATCATTCGTTCTAATTCTATTTACTTAATTTGCATTGGCTTTTCTCTTTCTAGTGTCATCAGTAAAATGATGTGTATTTATGTGACAAACAGCAGAGAACTCACATAACCAAAACTTTGTAGAGACCTTTTTTAAATTGTGATCAGCACAATATCCATATCACTTAATTTTCTAGTTGTCTTGGAACCACATTACCCATGACTCTCTTTTCCAGTTTGCAAAATTTATTTTAATGGTGTTATTCCATTTAAAGACGACCATTCTGTTGGATATACATTATTTCAGTTTAGATAGTGTGAATTTTTTCTCTTGAATATATACATTGTCATTTAATAGAGACATTTAATATGTTTATAGACAACTAAACATGTGACAAAAGATCATTCTTGCATTTTTAAGACTTTTTATAAACTATATCTAACATCTTTGTGTAATAGTAATACACAAAGTTTCTAATACACAGGGTTATTTTTTTTTCTGGTTTATTTCCCTCAATGTCTGAGATTTTCTGATGAATATAACTACTGAGATTCATTGTAAATATCAGAATTATATGTACTGCTATCTTACAGTAAGGTTTTATATCCTAAGAGGAGGGGGCTTTGATTTGCCAGGAAAGAAAAAATTAAATGTTGGAACTGTTTGGTTAGTTGAAGATATTCCAGCATAAAATATGTATTCACATTAATAAACCAGATAAGTATGAACAATGTGTGTAGTGATAATTGGATATATTGAGTTAGAGTTCTGTGTGTAAGCTACCATTTTATCTATATATTTTAAAAGATTAATTAGTTGTTTCAAGAAGCAAAATTAGTACTAATTAATGAAATGTGAACCTTACTTAAGTCTCTAAAAGTCAATAGTGGTTCTAGAAAGCGGACAGAAAACCCTTGGTTTTGTAGTTCACTTCAAAATTAACAATTCTGTGCTAAAAGAGTTCCTTGTGGGGCAGGCGAGTGATAGCCCAGCGGGTAGGGCATTTGCCTTGCACACTGCCGGCCCGTACCAGCCCGGGTTTGATCCCCGGCATCCCATATGGTCCCCTGAGCACTGCCAGGAGTGATTCCTGAGTGCAGAGCCAGAAGTAACCACTGAGCATGGCCGGGTGTGACCCAAAAAGCAAAAAAAAAAAAAGAGAGAGAGAGTTCCTTGTAAGTAACCTGAGTTCAAGCTTTCACCATGCTATTTATCTGCAACAATCAAGGTTTTCAAAAAATTGTATTTCTATTATTTAATATATCTTTTGAAAATGGTGAATTTTTATTTGACAAAGGAAATGCGCTGTATTTTCCATGTTTCATCTTCATTGGTTTTTCACTTAATATTATTAACTGCTAGTGACTAGCTATAGAAGAATCAGAAAACTTAAAGCATAGATGCGGTGGCTGGTCTAGAATACTATTACAAAGACCATTGCCAAGAATCACTACTAAATTGCCTTTCTAGATTTCTTGGAAAATCAGCACATATGTTTCTCAAAAGATTCTGATTGCTACATCACCTTTCATACTCACAATCAGCCATTCACTAGTGGTATCCAGTCTTGCTTCTCGTATTCATCTTACCATTATAGTATATTCGCCATCATGCTGCCTGAGATATAAGCTTCATGACCATATACTGCTCAGAAGTTTACAGTAGTCAGAAATATTAAATCACCTGAAAATAAGAGCATAGGCTATCCTTTATGGAACAATTCCAGGTTAAAAGCCACCAATGGTTCCTGGAAACTAACAAAAATAACCTAGAATATTTGTATAAAAGACATAGCAAGTAAATCAATAGTAATAACTAGATTTTCAAGATAACAATGAAATCTTATATTTTTATTTACCTTAGAAATATATCATGCATTTTATTGATATTGACAGTAGTAGAATATGGCCTTTTTAGTGGGAACTTGTCAATCACTAGTCTTGACATTTTGGTTTTGAACTTTGCATGATTACAATAAGAGTTCAGAGTGTGTAGAACTGTTTCATGATTTCCTTTCATTTTTCAAGTATTGTTATCATTATAAATTCTATTTTTTTGCATTTTGATATATTCCTGAGAATTTCCAATAAACAGCATTACAGTATTTCAGAAGATTGGCTTATCAGTACTCAATAGTAGTTTTTTGCATTTTTTGTCAAAATGGAATATTATCATGTAAGTAGGTCTATAGCTACATGAATTAAGAATTAGGGAAAGTATAGCTTTTTACTTTTCTTTGAAATTCTATATCTTTTTAAAAATGCATGCAGTTTTTTTTGTTTGTTTGTTTTTCACTTTTTTTTGGGGGTCACACCCGGCAATGCTCAGGGGTTTCTCCTGGCTCTGCACACAGGATTTACTCCTGGCGGTTCTCTGGGGACCATATGGGATGCCGGGGATCGAACCCGGGCCGGCACGGTCACTCGCTGGGCTATCGCTCCCGCCCCTGCATACAGTTTTTTTGGTAGATTCATCTCTATTTGGAAAACAACAGTTATTTAGTTATAATTTGCAAATATGCACGTTTGTTCACATTTAATTATTTCATAATTATATTTATCAGTAGTAGAAAAGTATTTATAGTAAAAGATGTATATCATAATAATACATATCTTAGATAGACACCAAGTAGAGTGAAGCTAGTAACAAGCAAGAAACCATGGATTTCAGGGCATAGAGGAAAATAAGGCTTTTATGCTTAATTTATTGGGACCTGTTGTTTATTTCTTTAAATCTTTTGCTCTATAGGGAACTTTTATCCTTGACACTAATAATTTGAAGTAATAGCTGTGAAAAAAAATACTTAAATAGCGTCCTGCACACTAGCTATAATTGACATATAAGAACTACAGCTGAAGGTTGGGATCAGGGCTCAAAGAGTTAGGGTGCATAGTTTGCAGATGGGAGAGAGGCCTGGGTTTGATCAGGCTCTGCATGTTCACCCAAACACTTTCAGGAGCACACCTTGTACACAGAGCTGGCAATATCACCTGAGCACTATAATATGTTGCCCTTCCACACACGTACACACACCATGTAAATGAAAAATAGCTGCCTTTTTGTCTTTATGATTAATGTTTGGTGAGAATCTTGTATTTTGTTAGTAAATAAATAAGTAGCATTTTACTGAATAGTCTAACTTGAAACTTTCTATTGAAAGAACTGTATTTTGTTGTATATATAATTAAATATGAAAGAAGGAAAATGAGATTCAGATTTTTGTTTTGTTCTGGGGCTACACAGCTATGTTCAGGACTATTCCCAGCTTAAATTTAGCACTTGGGGGTTGCACCCAGAGGTACTCAGGGGACTATGAAATACAAGGAATATCATCTAGCATGCAAAATATGTACTTCAGACATGTGAACTATTTTTCTATACCTAAGATCTACCTCTTTAAAAACCAGGGATTGATATAAATATATACCAGTGTTCTATTAACTGTTGAAAATGGTAACACCAGATTAGAATTGAGCATTGAATGTAGGCAAAGGGATAAATATAATAACCCCTAAATGAATGTATGGCAAGTCACAATATGTAAGAGAAAGGAGAGAGAGAGAGAGAGAGAGAGAGAGAGAGAGGAAAAGTGCCTGCTATAGAGACAGGCTGGGGAGAGGGGAGGGAATTTGGGGACATTGGTGGTGAGAAATGGGCACTGGTGGAAGGATGGATACTGGAGCACTGTATAATTAAAAGCCAATCATGAACATCGTTGCAATTGTATATCTCACAGTGATATAATAAGAAAAATTTTTTAATTTTTTATTTTTACAATTACAAAGATATACAATTAAAAAAGATCATATTTGGGTTTTAGTCATACAGTGTTCCAGCACCCATCCCGCCACCAGTGCCCATCTCCCACCACCAATGTCCCCGGTTCCCTCCCCCTCCCCCAGCCCTCCTCTATGGCAGGTTCTTTATTTCTTTCCATTTCTCTCTCTTTCTCTTTCCTTCCCTCCAGACTATGGATTACAGAACATACATTAAAGGGTTGTCATGTGTATCTTTTTGCCTCTATTTAATGCTCAGTTCTAGGTTGGCATTAGTACCCTCAACAATTGTTAGCACACTGTTCCATTTTCTGTCTTAACTAGCCTCTGACTCCCACACGTTTGTGACCAAAACCTCCTGATATATGTTTCACTTGACCTTGGATATTGGTATCATAATATGTACATATATATTTATGTTATGCAGATAAATGCAGTCATTCTGTATCTGTCTCTTTCCTTCTGGCTAATTTTGCTCAACATAATCTTCTCCATGTCCATCCATTTATAGGCAAGTTTTATAACTTCATTTTTCCTGACAGCTGCATAGTATTCCATTGTGTAGATGTACCAAAGCTTTTTTATCCAGTCATCGATTTTCGGGCACTCTGGTTGCTTCCAGATTCTGGCTATTGTGAATAATGCTGCTATGAACATAAAAGTAGGGATGGTGTTTCCGCTTGCGTATTTTTGGTTTCCCAGAGTAGATTCCCAGGAGTGGTATGGCTGGGTCAAATGGGAGTTCAATTTCTAGTCTTTGGAGGAATGTCCATATTGTTTTCCAGAAAGGCTGTACCAGCTGGCATTCCCACCAACAATGGATGAGTGTCCCCTTTTCCCCACATCCATGCCAGCACTTGTTGTTCTTGCTCTTTTGAATATGTGCCAGTCTCTGTGGTGTAAAGTGGTATCTCATTGTTGTTTTGATTTGCATCTCTCTGATGAATAGTGATGATGAGCATTTTTTCATATGTTTTTTGGCCATTCGAATTTCTTCCTTGCTTAAGTTTCTGTTCATTTCTTCTCCCCATTTTTTGATGGGGTTGTTTGTTTTCTTCTTGTAAAGTTCTACCAGTGCCTGATATATCCTGGATATTAACCTCTTATCAGATGGGTATTGGGTGAATATTCTTTCCCATTCTGTGGACTGCTTTTTGTATCTCAGTCACTGTTTCTTTTGAGGTGCAGAAGCTTTTTAGTTTCATGTAGTCCCATATGTTTTATCTTTTCTTCTAGTTGCTTTGTTAGTGATGTTTTACCTTTGAAGATGACTTGAGCTTCAATGTCGTGGAGGGTTTTTCCTATATTTTCTTCAATGTACTTTATAGATTCAAGTCTGATATTGAGATCTTTAATCCATTTTGATCTGATTTTTGTGCATGGTGTTAGACACAGGTCCAAATTCATTTTTTACATGTCGCTGCCCAGTTTTCCCAGCACCACTTGTTGAAGAGGCTTTTCTTACTCCATTTTAGACTCATTGCACCTTTATCAAAGATTAAATGATCACGTGTTTGAGGTTGGGTGTCAGGATACTCAATTCTATTCCATAGGTCCACACAAAAAAGTGATCAAAGGTACTTTTTTTGTTACCAAAATAGTTAATTTTAGAGCTAGATTACCAGAAGGTAAAGGGGACTGCAGAACAGCAGGGAGGCTTATGGACTAGAATAGGAAGATACTGCTACTTTGCGGTGGTTCTGAGATAGTAACGTATATTTTGAAGAGATACGAAATACTGCCGTAAACCAGTAAAGTAACATAAAGCAATGCAATCTTGACAAAATACTTAAAAGATCATTTTATTGTACTTTAAAGTTAAATGTGTGTTTATAACTGTTTTATCACTGAATGTATTTCTCATTTTAATGCGAAATTAAACATAATTTAAGGGCCCTGCCCTTTCCTCCCACCTCCATGCCAGTTGCCCTGGAAGAGAGAGACCCATCCACGCCAGACTCAGCTAATTTGCAACCCCGGAAGAGATCCAGACCCATCCACTTCAGGCCCATAGCTACGCTGCTTGGATGGCCCCATGTGGAAGCAACCCATGGAGCTGACCTCCCGGTAAGGGGCTTGGCCATCCCCTGGCCGAGTCCAACATTGCTCCAAAGGTTTGCTCTCATGAGCGGGGAGAGACCATGCTGGCCGGACTCGGAGTGGAGTTTTGGGCCCTGCCCTTTCCTCCGCCTCCATGCCAGTTGCCCTGGAAGAGATAGACCCACCCATGCCAGACTCAGCTAATTTGCAACCCCAGAAGAGATCCAGACCCATCCACTTCAGACCCACAGCTGCGCTGCTCGGCTGGCCCCATGTGGAAGCAACCCATGGAGCTGACCTCTCGGTAAGGGGCTTGGCCATCCCTGGCTGAGTCCAACATTGCTCCAAGGGTTTGCTCTCATGAGCTGGGGAGAGACCATGCTGGCCGGACTCGGAGTGGAGTTTTGGGCCCTGCCCTTTCCTCCGCTTCCATGCCAGTTGCCCTGGAAGAGAGAGACCCACCCATGCCAGACCCACATGTCCCTTGGTGCAAGGCCGCTTTGCGGCCGAGCAATATTTTTATAGGATACTGAATTTTGCATAAGGTTCTTCCCAATTTCTTTCACATTTATACATAGTAAACAGTTCTAGACATGTTTTAACTGATACCAGTAAGCCTGGCAAGAAGCCAGAGCAAACCACACATCATGCAGTTAGTCATTCTCAACATCCAGACTCCATAGTTCCTCAGAGCTCCATCCAAGAGAAAATCTGATCTTCCCCCTTTAAGTTTCATCAGTAAATGCTCGGGTTGAGAGCCTTCTACTGAGACTATACCACTTACATGGTAAAGTCTGGCAAGCTACTGTGTTTTATTTACTTTTTATGCCAAAGACTAGTAACTATTATGGACTTCAGTTCCATAACCTGAAGAATGGTTTCAGGCTCCTCCTGTCCCTTTAGCAAGTAGATGCCCTTGGGTTGCACTTGCTTGTGATAGGACTAATGGAGATGTTACTAGTGCCCACTCGAGCAAATTGATTAACAATGGGAAGACAGTGATACAGTGATACAGTGATAATAACCATAGTAGACAAAAGCAAAGACAGTTACTATGAACGTCATTTTGTTTCAACTTATAAGGCATTTCATTATTTGATGCTTCCTTGTTTCTAATAATTGCTAGAATTATAAGGCTTGGTATAAAAATTTATAATATATCATATTTTCATATTTTTGTGTGTATAGATATATGTCCTAATATATGACTACCTAATAAAATATGGTAGTCATTATTATCACGTGTCAGATTAAATTTATTGTATATATGATTAAATGTACATAAATTTTAAACTTTGAATTAGCAGAGAAATATTTTCTGTGATAAAAACGTTTTTGATGATTAAATAAACAGCAAACAAATAGTATCATAAGTAGCAAACAGTACTACAAAATATACCTTATAGAAAATATGTTTAAATTGGTTTTTTAGTACTTATAGGTTGAGACATTTTGAAATTCTTACTTACATTGTGCATATGTCTGGTAACCTGAAACATTTGTGTAGAGGTAGAATGCTGAGCTTGGACCAAGTTGTCTTTTTTTTTTAAATAGCAGCATGACTTTTCACTGAGAGGAATCATTGATGCAATAAGGTATTTTACTAAATGATAAATATTTGGATTGTACTTAGTGTTGGAGCTCAGCAGTGTCCCCAACAGATATTGGTGTTCAGTAGGTCCCCTAGCACATTTGGGGCTAAAGACCCTTCCTCCCCACCATTCGGCCCCATGGATGGACAAAGGAACAGAACCACACACCCTTTGCTAGTCCAGGCTCTGAGACTATTCAAGTCAAGTCTTCTCTTTAAATCTTCCCAAAAAGTTTGGGGCTTGGGAGGTGCAAGAGGCAATGGACTTTGACCTTAAAACAATGAGAAAGTGTAAAAGCCCCTTCTTCTTTGGGCAGTCTTCCAGGAGACCTCCCCCAGTGATAGAATCCTGCCCACGGCTATAGACCTGCCCAGGACAGAGGCAGAATTCCAGCTAAAGGCATATTGTTTTCTCTTTTCCTTTGCTGGTATAAATATTTCCTTCTTAATAATATTTGTAATCATTTTGTTTATACAGTAAGAAATACATTTATCTACACCCAGGATTAAGCTGAGGGTTGGCTTTTCCTAGGGGCATCATATATATTCCAGACTGCTATATAGTCCTCATGCCAAGTTAGTTTTATCCTAACCCCTAAACTGGGTCAAGGGTTAGGATAAAAACTAAACTAAATCTGGGGCCATAACCTTGTCCTTAGTTTATTATACTGTTATGACACAGGCCAGGGTAGCTTACTCACAGCTTGCCCTGTGTCCATCTCAGTCCACGACAGGACCCTTCTTTCAGGTATAAGGAACTAGAGTCAATCTAAGGGGAACTGAGGTCTTAAGTTAGGAAATATGATGGATGCCTGGGTGTAAAGATTTGATTAACTCCTATATCACAAATGCATAGCCTTAACTGTCTTGCTCTACCTTTGGTCTAACATAATAATAAGCAAAGGGCATACAGGAAAGAGAAAAACAATATTTCACTTACATTACAAAACCCAGGGCTGGCAAATAGGAGACAGAGGGCTGCTTTGAACAAAGGGTAATTCAATAACTTTTTTAAAGTTTAAGCCATAGCCATAACTATTAAATAGGCCTTGAGATGAGTTTGTTAACTTTTGTGACCTTATAGGATAAAGAAGATGAAAGAAATGAATCTTGTTTCTCATTCTGAAAATGTATCTTCATTTTTTATTTTATATTTTTAAATTAAAGATTGAACTCAGGATTTCATACATGCATCCATGTTACTCAACAACTAAGCTACATACTTAGCCCCAAGTTCTTCTTTGTAAACTTGTAGTCTGAATTCTAAAATGAGGTTCAGAGTAACATGTAACTTATTTTTTAAACTTTATTTTAAATGGCCTGAAATCGGGCCAGAGTGATAGTCCAGCGGGTAGGGTGTTTGCCTTGCACACAGCCGGCCCATGCCAGCCCAGGTTCGATCCCGGCATCCCATACGGTGCCCTGAGCACCGCCAGGAGTGATTCGGGGTGCAGAGCCAGGAGAAACCCCTGAGCATTGCCGGGTGTGACCTAAAAAAAAAAGCAAAAAAAAAAAAAAAAAGGGGCCGGAGCAATTGCCCAGCGAGTAGGGTGTTTGCCTTTGCACGTGGCCGCCCTGTGCCGGCCTGGGTTCAATCCCGGCATCCCATATGGTCCCCCAAGCACCACCAGAGTAATTCCTGAGTGCAGAGTCAGGAGAAACCCCTGAGCATTGCTGGATGTGACCCAAAAAAAGAAAAAATAAATAAATGGCCTGAAATCTATAAAGTTATCAGTTTATTAACAACAAAAGTATGTAGTATGACTGTAAAAGGCAAGATTTAAAAAATAGAAATTAAAAGGTTTAATAAGGGTATTTTCAGTCAGATAAATTTGTGGAATTCTATGAAATCTAATGATTTATTTCATGCAGAGGTAAACGATAATGAGTGGAAAGTGAAAATTACTCAGAAATTAAACAAGTAATTTTCTTAGCATATATGCGAGAAGTATATAAGCATTGAGGCATCAGGGGTTATTTTCTTTCTTTTTTTGGCTTTTTTGGTCACACTCAGTGATGCTTAGGGGTTATTCCTAGCTCTGCACTCTGGAATTACTCCTGGCGGTGCTGGGGATGCCAGGGATGGAACCCAGGTTGGCTGCTTGCAAGGCAAGTGCCCTCCCCATTGTGCTATCACTCCAGGCCCTGCGCATCAGTTTAATATGAGCCAAATCTTCCTTAGGTCTTTGTTTGAATTTCTCTATTTTTTTAGACATAATAATAGATTATTATGTCTTACTTATAAGTACTTATAAATAGTAAGTTACTTACTTATAAGTAGTAAGTTGCTAGTTACTATGCTATCAATTACCAGTTTAAATTACTAATTAATTTAAGTTTATCCTTTTTAATTGGAGGAATATGCAATGTTTAATAAATTTTGATGGTTATATGCATTGTTAAAACTACACGATACAATACATCAGTACTGGAAAGAGTCCTCAATTTCTTATCAATATCCTCCTCCTCCAGAAATCTGATCTGTCACCATGGTTTAGTTTAGTCCATACTTTATACATATGGAAGCAGTAGGCAGTATCTATTTTGATCTTCCTTCTTGAGCGTGGTATGATGAAAATTAAGCAGGAAAGAAGTTCCATTCTGACTCTAAGAAACTAGGACACCTCTAAGGAGAGAGGAGCAATGAAATGAAACCCTTAAGTTCTCTTAACAGCAGAGGTATACCTGTGACCATCAGCACTCTGCCACACTCTTCAGTCTCCAGGCTTTGTGGCTTTGGCACAGAAATAAGATAATAGTATGTAGTATTGGTTAGATAGAGTTTTGCCAAAACATTTACATAGCTGATCTTCTAAGATACCCTTATACAGTAAAAATTTTGTTTTTGGTTACCAGTGATTATTATAAGCTCAGCTATCTGTGAATGAAACATTTTTAAAGGGTAAATATTTAAAATAAACTATCTGTGGTCCTTCAATATACTCAACCAGTGTTTAATATACAGAGGGTTATATATTTAAAGTGAATAAATTTTCCAACTCAACTGGTTAAGAAAATTTATTGTGGGGTTGGAGCAATAGCATAACAGGTAGGGCATTTGCCTTGTGCATGGCTGACCTGGAATCGATCCCTGGCATCCCATATGGTCCCCCAAACACCACCAGGGAGTAAGTCCTGAGTACAGAACCAGGAGTAACCCCTGAGCATCACTGGGTCTGACCCAAAATGCAAAAAAAAAAAATAAAAGAAAATTTATTATGTTGTATTGCTTAGTAATATCAGTTTAATGATAAGAACTCATTTTAGTTATCTGTAATAAGATTTCTCTAAATCCATCTATTTCTTCAACAAATGCTTATTGCAAATATAATAAGTTCTAAGCAGCAGAGTACATAGATAAATAATGCTCAGTCATTATGCTCAAGAGATTCATCATCTCATGTGGAAAATCAACATATAAATATGTGTTCAAGTGACAATGCTGCTGTTGATGTCTTTACAGCATGACATTCAAGCCGGACATGATGACCAAACTTACAGTGCTCAAGTATTCATTAGTCTTTGCAAGTAGATTAATGGAAACATTAGCATTTCGAAGACAGAAACACCAGGTGGTAAATCTGGACCCTTACTAGTTATAAAGCCTTGTTGATAATGTGAACCTTGTAGGGTTAGTAGGAAGACTGAAGGAAATGATGTATGTGTCACCAACAACGTGATGTCTATCATGTAGGACGTGTTCCTGCCTCGACTCACTGTATTTGATATCTAGACTGTAAAAGGTGTGATTGAGAAAAGATACCATATTACAGTGGAAGAGGTTTGGCATGACAGACTTTGAAAAACAGAGTAAGACCTTCTGGTTTCTTTCCCAAGCTGGGAAATAGCAAGTAAACCATCTGACATGATATGTAAAAGAGAACGAGAACTCTCTTGTTTAATACATATTTTCTGGTTTTGGTATGCATTGTCATTAAAGTTGTCTGGTTCTCTTTCTGTGGCAGAACCTGACACCTTTTTCTAATTGTAAAATAACCCATCAACAGTCTTATTCTGATAAACTAGTGTAATTTAATTAGCCCTCTATAAAAGACTGTCTTCAGAAAAGAAATGATTGGGAACCATGTGGTTAAATCAGATAAGGTGTATCTCAAATTAAATTACTTTTGTACATTGAGAAACAAGTTTAGTTTTCATCTTTTTTTAAAAAAATTGTTAACCCCACAATAGGATCAGTTGGCTGATTTTCATTTTGTTTAATGATGCCCCAAGGATTCAACATTTGATTCTCTTTCAAAAGAATAAGAAATTATAAGAAGCACTTTCAATTAATTTATTCAAATTTAAGCTGGCACTATTTGAGATATTTTGGTAATATTTGAGAGATAATTCAAAGAAATTAATTTAAGGTAATGACAAAGCACCTGCCTATATTTGAATGTACCAAATAGTTTTTAGCTTTACCTACCAACTTCTAAAATTTAAAAAAAAAACTTTTGATTAAGAGAAAATATTAAATTTTAAAAAAAATCTTTTCTCTTGGCTAGTTTTTTTTCTTAGGAGGAGTGATTTGGGCCACATCTGACTGTACTAAGGGCTTACTCTAGACTCTGTTCTTGGGGCACCATATGAGGTGCTAGCGATCATATCAGATCAAATCAATCTTTTTTTCCTGCAAGTACATTAACCCATGTACTATCTCTCCCTCCACCTTCCAAGGTTAATATTAAGATAAAAATAATTACTTGACAAGAGTCTAATTATAACATACACCAATTTAATTTGCTTCAATTCTTTAATACGAAAAACTACAGTGCTGATATCATTATAAATTATAACTTCTTTAGTAACTAACATCTGTTCCATTCTAAAGCATCAATATTTCAAATGAATGTTTTCAGTATCAATATTTTGTATTAACATTAAATACAAAATCAAATACAAAGGTAATGGCCATCATAAGGATGAGAACTTATGTAGTGTAATTGTTGGTTCTAGAATTTTTTGGTTCTTGAATTCTTGGTCCAGTTTTTTTGTTGTGGTGGTTTTTAATTTATGATGTTGAAGAGAAAAAAGGAATCTGGACAGTTTAGGGTCCTAGTTTTTGTTTGTTTGTTTGTTTGTTTTATTAAATCACTATGAGATAGACCATTACAAGCCTGATACTGATTGGGTTTCAGTCATACAGTGTTCCAACACCCATCCCACCACCAGTGCACGTTTCCCAGCGCCAATGTCCCCAGTTTCCCTCCCACCCTGCCTCAACTTCCCCCTCAACTTGCCTCTGCCTCTATAGCAGGCACTTTATTCTCTCTCTCTCTATCTCTCTCTCGTTCTCACTCTATCTCATGCTTTGAAATATAGGCACTGAAAGGGTGGCGTGTATATTCTTTTTATCTACTTTCAATACAGTTCTAGTCCAGCTTAACCATTTCCAACTATTATTGTCATATTAGTCATATTGTCATTCTCTGTCTTACCTACCTGCTGCCTGACACACTTTTGTAGTAGATTCCAACCATTGAATAGTCCTCCTGGCCTCTGTTTTCCTTAACCTTGGATATTGATCTCATACTATTTTTATATACCACAAATGAATGCAGTCATCCTATATTTGTCCTTCTTCTGACTCATTTCACTAAGCAAGAAACGTTCCATGCTCATCCATTTATAGGCAGATTTCATGACTTCGTTTTTTTTTCTAACTGCTGCATATTATACCATAGAGTCTTTATCCAGTCATTTGTTCTCAGGCAGTCAGGTTGTTTCCAGATTCTGGCTATTGTAAATGGTGCTGCAATGAATATAGAAGTGCAGATGGTGTTTTAGCTGTGTGTTTTTTGGCCCCTAGGGTATATTCCCAGAAGTGGTATTGTTGTGTCAAATGAGAGTTCAATTTCTAGCTTTTTGAGGAATTTCTATATTATATTCCACAAAGGCTAGACCAGCCCACATTCTCACCAACAATGAACAAGAGTCCTTTCCTCCCTGAATCCATGCCAGCACTGGTTGCTCTAGTTCTTTTGAATGTGTACCAGTTTCTGTGGTGTGGTGTGGTGTGAGATGATATCTCATTGTTTTTTTGACTTGCATTTCCCTGATGATAAGTGATGAAGAACATTTTTTTTCATGTGAATTTGGCTATTTGAATTTCTTCTTTGAGGAAGTTTCTGTTCGGGACATAGTTTTATTACATGTCATTTCATTTAAAGTTTCAATTGATTACTCTAAATGAGGACTTACTGTATTTAGAAAGATGACCTTAGGCTTCTGTGAGCTTTCCAAGAAATGTGTCCTTTGGTTTAAGGTATGAATCATTGGGTTTTTTCTTTTTGGGAGAGTAAAAAAAATTTGTCTTGAATTATCTATCTGAATATTTGGGGAGTTACTTAATTGGGATAAGAGAAACAAAAGATTAGATTAAGAACTGTTAACAATAATATATAATAACTGATAATTATATTATTTTCACTTGGTCACTTGACATCCCCTTATTCGTCGATTTGCTCGAGCAGGTTCCAGTAACATTTCCATTTGACCCTATCACGTGCCAGTGTAGCCCAATGGCATCTAGTTGCTTCAGGAATACAGAAAGCCTCAAACCGTTCATTCAGGGTCTTGACAAAGAAGTCTGACCATCTTGTAGGTGGGCGCCACGTGATCTTTTGACATCCCGTGGGATCCAGTCGGTAACGGCTCTAGTCCAGCAGTCGTCTCCAAATCACATTACATGTCCAGCCCATCTGATTTTCGATGCCTTGGCAAACAAGACATCGTCCCTGACTCTGGTACAGTGACGGAGGTCAGAGCTCTGGATTCCTTCTCTCACTTGAGTGAGGCGTGATATTTCAAGCATAGCTCTTTCAGTTCCTCTCTGGGAGACCCAAATAGCATTCTCATCCTGCTTTCGTAGGGCCCAGGTCTCTGAGGCATATGTTAATGCAGACAGAATGGTGGAGTTGAAGAGATGTGCCCTGAGCTGGAGATTCTTTGTCTTTTTAGCTATTTCTTCCATGCTTTTGTAGGCATTCCATGGCGCTCTCTTCCTCCTGAAGCTCAGGTTTTAGGTCGTTTTAGGTATATATTATTTTACTCTGTACTAAACCATTGAAAGTATTGTATTTACATGTATAAGCTTAAATATACTACTACCTTCTGAGGTATTTTATTATCATTTTAGATGAAGAAACTAAACCCCTGGGAGGGGGAGGTGGTTAACAGCTTGTCCTAATTCCACACATATAAATGGCAAAGTCAAGGTCTGAATTTCTTCATTGAATCTGATTTCTTGGAGTGGAGAAACAATTGGGCTTGGAGAATAGGACCTGTACAGAACCAGGATGAGAAGCAGGGCACAGGTTGCAAATATTGCCAGGAAGTAAGGGCAAGAGTATAAAATGACTGAATATAATGTCCTCATGAAGTTGTTTACTAATTCCTATGTTTTTTTATAAACCAAAATATAATAAGCTCTACTAATTTCTCAATTTTTGCTAAAATTGAAAATTTTGACTATTGGGGAACAATTTATGTCAAAATGACCCCAGGAGCTTTCAAACAAAATTAGTGATAAAGTAATGTATCAGATCTATTTGTGAAATTCTTTCTACAAGGGATTTGATGCTGCTGAATCATTGGCATAGAAAGAAAGTATATCAGGTGGCTCTTCGACCATTTATTGGGGAGCATTTAAGTTTCCTTGCAGCAGGTTTGTAATGAATGAATGCAACTGGCATAGAATGGTCTTAAGTCAAAGCTTTCCGCTAGTCAGAAACAATGGCTAGTAATCAGTCAAATAAAATTCAGTTATTTACCAAAACTAAGTGCCTTTCTTCTCTATAAATTTGTATTGTTTTCATGGATTATGAAAGCAATATGATAGCTACACATAAACTAGGCTGTGTAGTGAAATAATTTTGAGTCTTGGAGGTTTTTAAGACATAGATATTAATAAATATTAATAATCATTTTCTCTTATGAATAAAGATGAAAAAAAGTTAGTTGAACATAAATTTCAAAGAAAAATGAATCACTTTCTATTGATTATACCCGTGTTTCACTAACACCATCAAATAATATATGTTGAATGTTAGTTACTTGTTCAGGTACTATCACTTCACTTGAATCACTTGTCTTCCTGTTGATCATTGATTTGCTGGAGCAGGCACTAGTACTATCTCCATATGTCCTGTCAAATGCTAGTATAGCCTTAGGGCATCTGCTAGCTCCAGAAACATAAAGAGCCTCAAACCATTCCATCAGGTCATGGGAATGAGGTCTATAATTTTACTGGTATTTGGCATATCAAATATGACACGGGTAGCTTGCCAGGCTCTGCCGTGCAGGTGGGATACTCTTCTAGTTACCTCTAATCTCCAGCATTTATTGATGAACCACACGGCCAGATGACCCCCCCACACACACACACACCATGAGGGCCACCATTTTCCACATCTGGACTTTCCTCTTGTCAGAGCTCCACCCAGCAGAAGAGCTGATCACAGCCTGGCTTGCACAGCCGCAAAGCGGCCCTGCAGTTCATCATCATCATCATCAATCATCATCATCATCATCATCATCATCATCATCATCATCAATTCAGGTACTAAGTAAATGCTAAATAAAGTTTCAATGAATGTTTATTCCTTTCTCAGCTATTTGGGGAAGTGGAAGGAAATTTTATAACTGAAATATATTTTAACCAGATGAAATAATTTAGGTATAAAAATTAATGTATTCCAATATGGACATTCCTCCAAAGACTAGAAATTGAGCTCCCCTTTGACCCAGCCATACCGCACTTGGGGAATATACCCTGGAAAGCCAAAAACACACAGCGGAAACACAATCCGCACTTTTATTTTCATAGCAGCACTATTCACAATAGCCAGAACCTGGAAACAACCAGTATGCCCGAGAACTGATGACTGGATAAAGAAACTGTGGTATATCTACACAATGGAATACTATGCAGCTCTCAGAAAAAATGAAGTTATGAAATTTTGCTATAAATGGATGGATATGGAAAGAATCATGTTGAGTGAAATTAGTCAGAAGGAAAGAGAGAGACATAGAATGACTGCATTTATTTGCATGACATAAATATACTAGGTGATCTTACCGAAAGTGGAAATTACCACAAGCGTGTGGGAGTCAGAGGTTGGTTTAGATAGAGAAGGGAACATGTGTGAATAAATGTCTAAAGTTCTGATGCTAACATAGAACTGAGCATTAAATACAGACAAAAAAATGCAAATGATGGCTTCTAAGTGTACGTAATGCACTTAGAAGTGTACAATGTGTGGGAGAAGGAGGAGAGAGAGAGGGAGAGGAGAGGAGATAAAGAACCTGCCATTTAGGCAGGATGTGGGAGGGGAGGGAATTGGGGACATGGGTGGTGGCTGGGGGGCACTGGTGGAGGGCGGGTGCTGGAACACTGTGTGACCGAAACCCCCAAGCGTGAACAGCATTGTAATTGTATATCTCACGGTGGTATAATAAAATGTTAAAAAAAATAAAATAAAATTCAACTATCAGTAACCTTGTAAAAAAAAAAAAAATAAATGGTGAATTAAAAAAAAATTAATGTATTCCTTTGTGATTTAACCCCAGTATTCTGGAAAGCCACAGCTCCTACTTTGTTGAGAATTTTGGGAGTTGTTTTTTACTACCCCATGGTGCTTAGCTACTCATGACACTAGTCTGCTGTGCCTGCTGGCTCAGTATTCAGGCTGGTGATATTGTATTGTTCTGACTCAGGCCCAGACTCGGCACCGTGCACCTGGTAAGCACATGCTCAGGCATTGGAGCTATCTCCCCACACCAATCTCTCTGCTTTAAAAATACAGTATTATTCATATAGCTGAAACACTGTCATAAGATTGTCTCAGTAAATGTTTGCAGTTGTTTTTGTTTCAGTTATATTGTTAAATTACTGAAGAGAATTCCTTACCATCTGGTGATTTGTTGGTTTAATCATTTTTCAATTAGTTTTTCATAAAAGCATAGCTAAATTAATTCGTTAATTTATCTAAATTACTCTGGATTTTTCTCTTTTTGAACTTATTAACCTGATTGTGTTTCTACCCTACATGAAAGATTATTTACTTCATCCTTGAGTTTTGTTTTCTTGTGAACATCTTTTCACTTGAAAAAAAAATCATGTTCCCTTTTGGTCTTATTGAACTTTCAAGCATTAAACATCTTTCTGAATTACCTATTATCGCTATTGAGCATGCAATTGCAAGGTTTCAGTATCATTCAGTTTCATCCTTTGTTCATGTCAGAACATGAAATGAAATAGCTATAGATGGGGCCGGAGCTATAGCCCAGCGGGTAGGGCATTTGCCTTGCATGTAGCCAGCCTGTGCCGACCTGGGTTCGATCCTCGGCATCCCATATGGTCCCCGAGCACTGCCAGGAGTGATTCCTGAGTGCAGAGCCAGGAGAAGCCCCTGAGCGTTGCCGGGTATGACCCAAAAAAAGCAAAAAAAAAAAAAAAGCTATAGAATGAATGTTTTCAAAGCCACATAACCTAACTATACAGATTCAATGGCAATTTATATGTATATACTGTAAACAAAGTAGTTCAAATTTGCAATTTTTATTTATTTTATTTTATTTATTATTTTTTTGCTTTTTTGGGTCACCTTTGGCAATGCTCAGGTGTTACTCCTGGCTCTGCACTCAGGAACCATTCCTGGCAGTGCTCAGGGGACCATAATGGGATGTCGGGGATTGAAACCGGGTCAGCTGTGTGCAAGGCAAATGCTCTGCCTTCTGTACTATGGCTCTGGCCCCTTACTGAGAGAAGCCCAGGAGACTCTGTACCTTGTAAAGGAGTGTATTTGCTCCTAGGAAAGAAAAATTTTCTGGGAAAATGTATTGTCTCTTGTTTTAATGCTTATTAGGAATTATGCTAGAAACTACTGTTTTTATATACAGAGTGAAATGATAAAGCAGAGCACCGAGAACTTAGTTATATGAGATAAAGGTAAAAAGTCCTTGACTTCACTAATCCATCCATACCATGTGAAGATTATTTTTGAAAAAAACTCAGATAGAAAGATAGTCAATTTTTTTGGTTGTTGGTGTGTTCTAGCTCTAATTTTCAATTTAGCATCTCAGATTATTAAGGAATTAGCAGTCCTTTGACCTTTCCATTATTCTAGTTTTCCCTGAGCCTCCCCACAATTTGTGTTTGCGTTCTAGAGTAAACTAAGTTCTCATTGGCAATTTCTGTATGTAATTTCCATTACAAATGTATATTAATTAAAACATAGTCTCTCTCACTGATCTATTCTCCATTTTATGCCAGCTAATGTGATTAAGATAATGTTTGAGACATGAATTCTATTTTTGTACTGCTATTATTGATTATTCTTTGCAGCACTGTTCAACTTCAGGCTTAGCATTACACAACAGTATGTGTATAAAATTTACCACAACTACCACCACTTCCAATTCCATTCCACCACCAAGCCACTATTGTTCTTCCCACTCATTTTTCCTTTCCCTTGGCAGCCATCACCATTTTCACTGAATCCGGAAGTCAATATTGTTTTGTTATTGTCAGTGTCTTTTATTTACTTGTTTCTGTTCCAAAAATGATAATTAAAATGTATTTATTGAACTTCTTTCATCTGTTTCTAACCTTAGATAAGATATAAACAACTAGATCTCCAGGCTCTGTCATGCCAAAAAATATACATTTTACCATTTTATGATGTCATTTAAAAGTTTTTTTTTAATTTAGTCATCATAATTTACAAGATTCCCATAATATTTTCAAGTATACAATGTTCTAAGACTAATCCCAACACCAATGTCTCCTTCCACCAGTGTTCCCAGGTTCCCTTCCATTCCAATGAACTCTCAAGACTTCCTCCTTAATGGACACATTTTAAAGTTTTACTATTGTAGTTTGGGTCATATATAGTATACTTGGCTCTGTAGTTTAGATATAAAAGCATACAACATCTGGCCACTGATTTGCCCTAAGTCCCTGGCTCTAGTCCCTGGTACTTCCTATCTGTCTCTTGCTTTGATAATTTCCATTTCCCCAGTCTTTTGTATTCTATATTCCATAGACAAGTGAGATCATATGACTTGTATCACTTCACTTGTCTTCCTGTTCATCATCGATTTACTCGAGTGGGCACCAGTAACATCTCCATATGTCCTGTCACATGCTAGTAGAGCCCAAGGGCATCTGCTTGCTCCAGGAACATAAAAAGCCTCACACCATTCCATCAGGTCATGGGAATGAGGTCAATAATTGTTACTGGTATTTGGCATAACAAATATACACAGGTAGTTTGCCAGGCTCTGCCATGCAAGTGGGATACTCTTGTAGTCACTTCTGATCTCTACCATTTATTGATGAACGCGCTGCCACATGGGACCACGCTGAACCGGGATGTGATCAGCTCTTCTGCTGGGTGGAGTTCTGAGGAGAGGGGAGTCCAGATGTGGAAATGGCAGCCCTCGTGGTGTGTGTGTGTGGGGGGGGGTTCCCTCTGGCTTCCTGGCGAGGCTCTGCTGGGGTGGCAGGCCAGGGCTAGAATCCGCCATCCCTCCCGGATGCCTCATGATCAGCTGGACACAGGAAGAGCCGGTAGCAGCTCTGCCTCATGTATGTGAGTCTGGATCAGCTTGCCTGGGCTGGGCTTGAAAAAGACTGCTGCAGGGTAGATCTCGATGAGCCGGGCTGTGATCAGCTCTTCTGCTGGGTGGAATTCTGATGACAGAACTCTGACAAGAGATCATATGACATTTGTCCTAATTATTTTACTTACCAATGTGCACATTTTAATATATTCCAGGAATTTGGGGTAATTTCTGTTTCCCACACTTGATGCATTTAATGATCGTATCCTGTTATTCTACCCTGGTACCCCATTTCCTCTCATAATCTGTCCCCTCTTTTCTAGTCTTAATTATTAAGACCATTATTAACACTCTTATTTATTACAATAACATTTTAATATGTACCAGCTTTATGCTAATTTTCTGGACCTCAATCGCTTTCCACACCATACTTAATATAATCTTACAGTTTAAAATGTATATCTAATAATATTATACACATACATATATATGTACATAGCTATAGCTAACATAGCTTATTCCATAACTTAAAAAGTCTTAGCTGCTTCAGATTAAGCCTTGCAGTTTATGTGAAGACATTTATCCTTTTTATTCAGCTGTTCTTTTTGGGTGGCTGTCCTTTCACTGAACCTTTAAGCCAATAAATAACATCTTTATCTTGTTAATAGAATGTGCTATGGTCTGATTTGTTTTGATCCTTATGTTTGGTCCTTATCATGCAACTAATCACAAATGCAGTAAAGTACCTCATACTTTATCTGTTGTCTCCCCTGATTGTATTCCCTTGTCATACTTGGAATGAGAATTTTTCAACATTTGTTTATATCTTTACCTATAGCAGGTACCTAGTGGACTGCCTCCTTGAGTTAGATAGATATTGATTTTGTGAGAAGACACTGTGTCAAAGTGTTTATAAACAACAGCTGTTTTGCTGCTGATCTTGAGTCACTTCTAAATAACTCCTTTATGTGTGACTGAAGATGAACCTTTTACAGTTACTTTAGGCACTGCAGAGCCCAAATGCACATTTTCAGCAAAGGTAACTCTTTCTGTATCAGATGAGAAAAGGGACTCTCATCCATTGTGGTGGGAATGTCGATTGATACAACGTATTTGGAAAACAATATGAATATTCCTCCAAAGATGAGAAATTGAGCTCCCATTTGACCCAACCATGCCACTCCTGGAAATATACCCTGGGAGGCCAAAAACACAGAGCGGAACATCATCTACACTACTATGTCCATAACAGCACTATTCACAATAGCCAGAATCTGGAAACCAGAGTGCCTGAGAACAGATGACTGGATGAAGAAACAGTAGTGCATCTACACAGTGGAATATTATGTAGCTTTTAGGAAAAACGAAGTTTTTGAAATTTGCCTATAAATGGATGATGGACATGAAGAGGATCATGCTGAGCAAAATTAGCCAGAAGGAAAAGGACAGATACAGAATGACAGCATTTATTTGCGGGATATAAAAATAAAGTATGATACCAATATCCAAGGCCAGGCAAAACATGGATCAGGAGGTCTTGTCAGTGGGTGGAATCTACTGCAAGTGTGTGGGAGTCAGAGGTAGGTAAGAAAAAGAAGCAAACAGTATACTAATAATTGTTGGAAATGATAATACCAGCCTAGAACTGAGCATTGAATATAGGCAAATGGATATACATAATAACCTAAATGTATGTATTGCAAGCCACAATGTGTGTGTGTGTGAGAGAGAGAGAGAGAGAGAGAGAGAGAGAAGAAGAAGCAAAGTGTCTTCCATAGAGGCAGAATGGGGGGAGGAGGGAGGGAATCACGGGGCATTGGTGGTGGGAAATGGGCACTGGTGGAGGGATGGGTGCTGGAACACTGTATGACTGAAACCCAACCATGAACATCTTTGTAATTGTATATCTCATGGTGGCATAATAAAATAATTCTTAAAAAAAGAAAATGAGGTTTCACAGAAAGAAATTTAAAAAAAAGATGAATTGTGTTCCATTTCAAAAGAAAAAAGATGTAAATTGACTTAGAAATCAAAAAGGAAAACAAAATAACCCAACACAGAAGCCAAGTGGACTAATGATACATGTAATTCCTAAAAGTATAAAGAGATTCAATAAACAAAGAAAATGCTTGTAACAAAAAAATTATAAAATTCACGTTAATGTCTTTACAGTTTGTTAAGATATTAATCATTCAGTGGTAGTGAAAATACTTTAAAAAAGAGAGAAAATCACTGCATGGACTCTGAGGACATCATTCTTCTTCCTCTTAGATGAGGTAATTATATTTAGCATAGGTATTAATAATTTAAAAATTTAAGACAATCTTCAGAGAAAAACCAGACAATTAGAACAAACCATATATTGAGTAAATTCACTCCTGCATTCTGGGAAAGTGACCAAGAACTTTAAGACAGATTGTGGGTATATATTCAAGTACAGTAGACACATAAAGTCCTTCTGTTTCATTTTTTCATTGATTTATTGAAATAAATTTTAATTCTCATTTATATGTACTGTAATATTTTAAAATATCATACATTTTCAGGACATTTTAAAGTTCATCAGTTACCTCCAGGTATACTGCTTCATTTGAATCAAACAGAAATTAGAGCAGAGTACTGTGCTTTATAATACTGTTATTTCCAGATGATGAAAGATGTGCACAAAAGGGAGAAGGGTTAGACTTAAATCTTAGAAAACTGAACAAATCTTAGATTACCTAGAGATCTAGGAAATGGGAAGTTGTCTGGATCTACTTCAAAATTGACTTTAACTCTTTCTGTTTTTCAGCAATTAAATAATGTATGCAAGAATGTAGTTTTTGGCGACTAATTCTTTAACTTTATGTATGTTTGTGTATTACACATGTGGGTGTATTGATTATATATATCTAAAGACTTTAGCTAAAATTTGAAAATAATGTTCTCATCATAGCAGCTACCAGTCATCATGTTTTGATCACTTGACATACCGTTATTCATCAAATTGTTCGAGCTGGCGCCAGTAATATTTCCATTTGACCCTATCACATGCCAGTGTAGTTCAATGGCATCTGGTTGCTTCAGGAATACAAAGAGCCTCAAACCGTTCATTCAGGGTCTTGACAAAGAAGTCTGACCATCTTGTAGGTGGGCGGCCACGTGATCTTTTGACATCCGTGGGATTCAGTCTGTAAAGGCTCTAGTCCAGCAGTCGTCTCCAAATCACATTACATGTCCAGCCCATCTGATTTTCGATGCCTTGGCAAACGAGACAGCATCCCTGACTCTGGAACAGCGATGGAGGTCAGAGCTCTGGATTCCTTCTCTCACTTGAGTGAGGCGTGATATTCCAAGAATAGCTTTTCGATTCCTCTTTGGGAGACCCTAATAGCACTCTCATCCTACTTTCGTAGGGCCCACGTCTCTAAGGCATATGTTAATGCACACAGAAGGTTGGAGTTGAAGAGATGTGCCCGGAGCTGGAGGTTCTTTGTATTTTTAGCTATTTCTTTGATGCTTTTGAAGGCATTCCATGCCGCTGTCTTCCTTCTATGCAGCTCAGGTTTTAGGTCATTCATCATGTTGACTTCTTGAAATAGGTACACATAACCGCTGCATTCAGAGATGTTTGTTTCATTGAGAGTGAATGGGGCCTCTGGAACTAGTTCATTTTTCATGAACATAGTTTTGCCGAGATTCAGCTGTAGACCTATCTTTCCACATTCTCGGTCGAAGTCAGCCAGTTGGCTACTATTTGGTGTTATTAGAACGATCATCAGCAAAGCGGAGGTGGTTTAGCTGCCAACTGTCTATCTTCACTCTCATTCCTTCCCATTCTAATTGTTGCATGATATTCTCGAGGGTGGCGCTAAAGAGTTTTGGTGAAATGGTATCACCCTGCTGAACCGCTCTTTTGACATTGATGATCACTTATTTGTAGAATGGTGAGGTCCTGGTGGTGAATCCGTAGTACAGCTCACGAAGGTTCTTGATGTATTGGGTTTGAACACCCTGTTTGGCTAGGGCTTCGATGACTGCTTCAGTCTCCACAGAATCAAAGGCTTTCTTTAAATCAATGAACGTGAGACAGAGTGGCATCTTGAACTCCCTACAAACTTCAATGAGCTTGGTTACTGTGTGGATATGGTCGATTGTGCTGAATCCTTTTCAGAAGCCAGCTTGCTTGCATGGTTGCCCTTCATCTAATGTTCTGCCAATCCTGTTCAGGAATACTCGAGTGAACACCTTGTAGATGACAGAAAACAGGCAGATGGGGCGATAGTTGCCAATGTCTTGGATGTCTCCTTCTTGAACAGTAGAACTATCTTCCTGGTTTTCCAATGGGAGGGCACCTTGCATTTGGACAGGTAGCTTGTGAAGAGCCGAGCCAGTGTATTGATGAGTACTGAAGGCAGATTCTTCAGGTGCTCGGGTCTTTCTTTGTCTGGGCCTGGTGCTATTCCATTCTTTACTGATGAAATGGCATGTTGGATTTCAGAAGGGAGAACTTTGGGAATGACATATCATCCCGCGGAATTTGGTTTGTGGGCAGGTGGATGTGGCTATCAAAGAGATCTGAGTAGAAGTCATGGATAATCTTCTCCATTGCCTTTCTGGAAGATGTCATAGATCCATTAGGATGTTGAGGGCAGTCATCTTGGTCTTATAGTTGGCGAAGGACAAGCGGGTGTTGCGGATGCTTTTCCCAGCTTCTGCTGCATTGATCAGTGTTTCTGCTCTTCTCTCTTTGAGGTCTTCTTTTATCGCTTCTCTGCACTGCTTTGCAAGCTTAGATGTTAGCATTTGGTCACCTGAGGCTCGCGCCTTGCCATGTTGGCGAATGAGCTTGAGAGTTTTTAAAGACAGGCGTCCTTTTTTTTTTATCTCTCAGCATTCTTCACACACTCATGGAGGTGCTGGACCAGTTGGTTGTATTCTTCATCGATGTCATCAATGATGGTATCTTCCCATGATGCCACAGTGGTGCCAAAGAGTTCCCAGTTGGTGGTTGTTCTGGGAGTTCTCTTCTTAAACTTTGCAACCTTTTCTCCCCGTTGCGTGAAGTAGAATTTTGCACGAAGGAGGCGGTGGTCCGATCCTTTTTGGAATTTTGGGACAACAGCAACATCGGTCAGGCAAAACCGTTGATTGAAGATGATGTGGTCATGTCTATTTATATTTAATAGCATTTCTTTTTTTTCATTTTTTTTCCAGTATACCAGTAGTTCTACTTCTCTGTGTTAAGGATCACACTGATTGATGCTCAGGACCTTATATGGTGTTGCAATTGAACTGGGAACAGACTCATGCTAGACAAGCACCTAATTCGTGTACTATCTCGCAGGCTCCCAGTATTCTTATGTGACTCAGAGATTATTCTCAGATAATATCCCTGAGGTTATTCTTAGTGGTGCTCAGGCAACCATGGAGTGTCAGGGATTAATTGTGGAGCCCCAATATGCAAAGCATGTGTTCTAGTCTATTGCGCAATCGCCCAAGACCGAATTTTTGTATATTTTTAAATATTTTATTATACCACCGTGAGTATACAATTACAAAGATGTTCGTGTTTGGGTTCAGTCATACCATGTTCCAGCACCCATCCCTCCACCAGTGCCCATTTCCCATCACAAATGTCCCCAATTCCCTTCCACTGCCTTCTGTATTCGTTTTCCATTTCTGCCATTATAAATTATTATAAAGTAAATTTCTATTCCATTATTATAATTAATATTTAGGAATTCTGTTGAAATGGTATACCCCATACCCCAGCCACTTTAGGTGCTAACTCAGTAGTTACTTGATGGAGCTTAGAATCCCTTTTAACAAGCACACCAGGTGATTCTCAAGAATTTCCATTTACTGCCCCACATCAAGAGATGTTGCTCAATATTTATGTGTTTCATATTACTTGGAAGTAGGTCAGGTTATTTACTTTTAATAGGAATTTGTGATGTCAAAAGAGGGGTTCAACAGGGTGATACCATTTCACCAAAACTCTTCAGCGCCACCCTCAAGAACATCATGAGACAATTAGAATGGGAAGGAATGGGAGTGAAGATAGATGGTCGGCAACTACACCACCTCCGCTTCGCTGATGACATTGTTCTAATAACACCAAACATTAACCAAGTGGCACAAATGCTGGCTGACTTTGACAGAGAATGTGGAAAGATAGGTCTACAGCTGAATCTGAAGAAAACTATGTTCATGAGAAATGAACTAGTTCCTGAGGCCCCATTCACTCTCAATGGAACAAACATCTCTGAATGCAGCAGTTATGTGTACCTAGGTTGAGAAGTCAACATGATGAACGACCTAAAACCTGAGCTGCGCAGGAGGAAGAGAGCGGCATGGAATGCCTTCAAAGGCATCGAAGAAATAGCTAAAAGGACAAAGAACCTCCGGCTCCAGGCACATCTCTTCGACTCCACCATTCTCCCTGCATTAACATACGCCTCAGAGACCTGGGCCCTAATGACAGCAGGATGAGAATGCTATTCGGGTCTCCCAGAGAGGCATCGAAAGAGCTATGCTTGGAATATCACGTCTCACTCAAGTGAGTGAAGGAATCTGGAGTCCTGACCTCCGTCGCTATTCCAGAATCAGGGATGCTGTCTCATTTGCCAAGGTATCAAAAATCAGATGGGCTGGACATGTAATGCGATTTGGAGACAACCGCTGGACTAGAGCCGTTACCAACTGGATCCCACGGGATGTCAAAAGATCACGTGGCCACCCCCTACAAGATGGTCAGACTTCCTTGTTAAGACCCTGAAGGAACGGTTTGAGGCTCTTCATATTCCTCAATCAACCAGATGCCATTGGGCTATATTGGCACGTGATAGGGTCCAATGGAAATGTTACTGGCGCCCGCTCAAGCAAATCGTTGAATAACGGGATTCAAGTGATCAAGTGATCAAGTGAATAGGAATTTGAATCTCTGACATTGGAAAACATATTATTTAAAACTCATATTTAGTATAAGATAGCCAAACCTAATTTCAAATTAGCATAAACAAAATTGAACATCAGGAAAATACAATTTTAATCAATTTGCAATTTTCTATAATGTCAATATTTTGTTTAAGTGAACTGAATAATTATCACCTTAACCCTTTCTTTAATAAAGTTTTTAATTATTTACTACCTATGTAACCTGGGCCTAGAGCTCTATGAGGCCCAGATCCTTATTCTCAGTGGTCACACCTCGGGAAAAAAATCGAATTTTCTCAAGTCTACTTCAAAGATAATGAGAGAGAAGAACTGTTTTGTGTTCATATAAAATGAGGTTACATTATAGCTCATAAATTATCACAGGAAATGTTGCTTATTCATTGTTCGATACATAAAATACAAATTAAAAGGTCTTTTGCTATACTACATCCCAACATTTTTCTGAAAAGTCGATGATCCCAGCAGAAGCAGTTTTTTTTTAAATTAAAATTAAGAGCAAATTTCCAATTTGGAACTCAAGATAGATCTTTATTACTACTAATAATAGCATTATCGATCTTAATAACTAGGCATAATTTTATTTTACTGCATTTGATGACCAAAGATATAGGCATCACCTAGAGTTAATTTGCCTATGAGTATAAGAAGAAATAATATATGTTACCTAAAGAAATTATTATTTGTAAAATTAATTATTTTTCTAATTTTTTATCATTTTTCCAATCTAAAATGTTTGCTATGCCTATTTTTTTATCTGCCAACTTACCACATATATCCATATAGCCATGCTATTTCTAATATCAATATTCATTGAATCATCTTTTTTATTATTGGCTTCATGTTTTATTATCATAAGTTGAAATTTCATAATTGAAAATCTGGTTGGATAATTTAGTTACTGGACTTTGCCGTTCTAATCTATCCCCATTGCCTTTAGAATAACTCTGACTTCCTGTAAAGAATTGCAAAAGTCTATGCCATCTGAATCCCAGTTACCTGTCTAGCCTAACTGCACAGACTTTGCTTTAAAATAGAGTTTGGACAATTAGTATTTATTTAATTAAAGCATTCAAAATGCATTATGGTGTTTTTCTTATATTTTGAATGTTATCTATAAGACTATTAATGTAGTCTATGTAAAATTTTCAAATCAATTCAATATAATTTTAAAGTCACAATTTTAGGACAGTTATATCTAGTATATTTTAAGTGTAGATTATAAAGATATTGTGTTTGATAGCCTATGTATTCCATGATGTATTACCATTTGTCTTGCAAATTAATTTGTGTTTGAGTTTGATGAGTTTAGTAAAGTAGGCGATAGTTGTAGGTGAAGTGGGACAGGAGTAAGGCTATGTTAATTCAAAGTAGTCAAGTTTACTACTCTATAATTTAATAACTTCTGTGTGATTTAGGAGCTCATCTTCCACTGGATAAATTTTATATTGGCTTAGTTAAAATAAAAATAGACAACCTTTAGAGATAACACAGAGGCCAAATATATATACTATAGTATAATTCAGTTATGGGCTAAAATTATGAATTTCTATGCAGAAAGATCACATGGTTTTAGTATTCTAGCAATTTTGAAATTGTTTGCATAAGCAGTGAACACAAATATGGTAGCATTTCCATTTCCATTAAAAATATGTGCTGCTTAGGATGGCTGTATACATCATATTACCATAGTTATTACTCTTGGGGATTAAAAGTGTGCATCAAAAGGAAAACTACTTTCCAAAGCATTACAAAAGGAAATGGAAGTTTACTTTATCACTATCTAGCAATATAAAACAAATCTTTTTCTCCATGAAAAATAAAACACATGCTGATCCAGGCAAGAAACTCAGTTGTAAAATCAAAATCTTGGTAGTGCTAGACCATCATCTTGCAGATGAAAGTATTAACCTTCTCTTCTTAATCCTCGGGGACTTGTATAGAATTAAAGATATAAGTGGCTCTATAAAAAAAAAGAATCTTTGCATGGAGACCATTTTTAAAGCAATGAAAGAGCTCCGTGGGGATAAGTTCTTTCTTGCAGGAACTGACTGGAAGAGGATTCATGTTATTTTCGAGATTTTTTCATACATCTGAAACCAGGAAAGCTAGTCAATTAATGGCACATCTTTAGGTTTCTTTCAACTTTTAATAATTATGAATTGATGACAGCATAGAGCACCTCCCATGAATAATTGCTTTCTTCTTGTGCTCTCTTCATGAACGTTGTCATTTATTTTTAGGGGAGAAAAGATTATTGAATGACTTGTGATACCCAGTTTAATTCTTTATTTAATCTTCTTAAGGTTTTTTAATTCTATAAAAACACAGTAACTCTGGTCATTTGCTTATTGACATAGTTAAGGAATAATAATTTCAGTATTCTGGATTCAAAGCACAATTTAATTACCGTCATATTTAATGAACCTTTAATGTTCTTGATTTTTTACCTTGAACATGCTAGGCATGTGCTCTGTCACAAGAGCTCCTTCTCAGCACACTTTGATTAATTTTCAATTAGAAACTCTCTCAATATGAATTCAGTATTTTTCTTTGAACTGTTTTCTTAACAGGACCTATAGGAATCATAAAATATTAGCATCATTACCCAATTAGTTTTTAGTAGTCTTGAAAACATAAAAACTGTGTCTATGTAATGTTTGATTACTTATTAGAGTAGAAATTACTCTAAAACCAAATGTTCTATCTTATTCTTTCAAAATTCATAAACTATTAAAAATTGTTTCGAATAACAAGTTTCTTGGAAAATTTGTGTGGTCTTCTACATACTACATATTATTCAATTTAAAAAGGAAAAGGTAGACATGTTCCAGATATTTGACTCAATATTTGTTCTTAAACTGAGTTCTTAAGGACATAATTGCAGTATATATGCAAAGCATTATCCCATATACTACCTTCCTCATACTTAGAATGAATGAATATATGCAGTAAGTATTTAATTGACACCAGTAACAAAATAGAATATGTTAGAGACAGTTAATGTATTAGATAATAGATAATATTGTTTTTAAAAGAAGTTTATAATGATGTTCAATATATTTAATAAAAGAAAATCTTTACACTATTTATAGATATTGCATTGTTGTATAGTCACTAAATATGGAAAATATTCCCTAGTAACTGGCTTTTGATATCTAGTTGAGACAAGTAGAGGGAAGTTTCAGTATTTACTCAGAATTATTTTGTAGGTGAAAGAGAACAAACCAATGTTTTTCATCAGTAATTCTTAAATAGATTTCTTTGTATTCTGTGTAACAGTTTAGGTGAATATATTAGCTTTTTATTGTTGGTGTATAATGTAACTAGCTTATGTGTTAGAAAATGGTCTAAAAACAAACTGAGATATTAGCATGGATATATGTATATGTTATATATACATGTAAAGGAAATCAGAAATAGGAAAATCAGAGATAGTAAATCAGCATGGATATGTGATTATGTGTTGTTGGTACACATATAGGAAATCAGAAAATGTTGAGATGAGCTCATCATAGCAGTTAGTTGTGGGAAAAGACCTGAATCTGTAGCTGGTGGTATTGTGGACTTAAGCATTATCTACTCCATAGAATGAAATGTTTGTGAAATTAAAATAGGTAACCAAAAATAGAACGAGAAATTTCATCACAAAACCATCCATGTTTAATTTAAAATGCATGAAGAACAGGAAATGATTCATTTTGCATGGTAAAAATGGGGGAACTATTCCACAGTACTGAGATTGACAGATATTTGTTAAGTCCACATATATCCCCATGTCTACTACCTTCCAAAGTCTGTGTTGCCAATTTATATCATCTGTGGGGTAAGGGGAAAGGCTTGAGGGTTTTGGTAGCAGGGATCTAACACAGGACCTCACTATACACAGGGACATGCTGTCCCACCGTAGCCTCGTCCCAAGTCCCCAGTTTACGTCTTGAAGTTTTTGTTTGTTGGAATAAGTCTCCCAATCAAGACTTAGGGGTCTGAAGTTACTCTAGATAACTGAAGTTACCTGCAGTAGCCACAATGATAAAATGGTTCCTTCAATTCAGCTAACCCATCCAAATGATTCAGTCTGTTGATCCAGACCTAAACTGCTGCTAGGACCCAGCTGCTGGAAGCCTCTAGTCTGGCTCTGGGCAGGGAAGCTGGATTCAATGTATGCATTTCTTCCTTTGGTGCCATCTCCCACTCTTAGTGAAAGTTTTTGTGAAGATGCAACAGAGTTTGTGCAGTTTTCCATTTGACTACATTTTTACATGTGTTTAGATAATTTTTACCTAAGTGTTAAAATTGAGGCAGCTTCTGGAAATGGCCTTCTCTTCCTCTCACAGTCTCCCCCACACCATACACACACACTCACACACACTACCCAGACTTGCTTCCTCTTTAGTGGCCTCCTCCAGGCACCCCTCTCTTACCAAAAGCTGTAAAGGAAATGCCAAGCATGACCCTCCCACTGCAGGTAGTTTGGGAATTGATAGATGAATATCATCCATTGTGCTGCTTTTTCTCAAAGGCTCTTCCTAAGACTTCAGCTGCTGAAATTCTTGATCTTGTCATATGTTGTATTTGCTAAGCATTGAATGGGGGTGCTGAGACCATGCATTGAGTCAAACACAATCCTGTCATCACACAATTTTACTTCTAGTCCAGGATAAGAGACTAGAAGTGGCCAGAAGTGTGCTAACACTGCATACATGCAAAGAGAGAATGAGGAGAGGACCATAAGGTCCTCTCCTCTGTGGTCCTCTCCTCTGTGGAGAGGAGCAGTGCAGTCAAAGCCGCAGAGACAGAACATTCGCACACAGAAGATGACATTTAAAATGGAACAGTGTACTAACAATTGTCGAGGGTACTAATGCCAACCTAGAACTGAGCATTAAATACAGGCAAAAAGATACACATGACAACCCTTTAATGTATGTTCTGTAATCCATAGTCTGGAAGGGAAGGAAAAGTGGAAGAGAGAGAAAGGGAAAGAAATAAAGAACCTGCCATTGAGGAGGGCTGGGAGAGGGGGAGGGAACCAGGGACGTTGGTGGTGGGAGATGGGCACTGGTGGAGGGGATGGGTGCTGGAACACTGTATGACCAAAACCCAAATATGAACTTTTTAATTGTATATCTTTGTAATTGTAAAAATAAAAAAAATTAAAATAAATAAATAAAAGTAGTTGTTAAAGAGCAAATGATGCTGTTTCTGGGTCACGAAGTATGATAAAATAGTTTCCTCAAGAGAAGATTCAGAGAGTCACAGAGACGTTTGAATACTCGAGTATTACCACAGCAAAGGTGTTGGATGCAAAGGAGTGGAGGGATGAGAACATTTTTCTTTGCAAGTCGGCAATTAAGACGGAGTTTTTGCTTGTATTTTATATTGCATAGGTCACATGATTTAATCAGAAAAATAAATATATTGAACACCCATATTTCTTCTATGCTAAATACAGCATCTATAAAACATAAAATTAGCACTGTGGGTGTTATTATTGTCAAATTAATGCACAAAAATGAAAAAAAATAGTTAAAACTATTGCTTTTAATAACTCTTTCAAATAAATGGCATTCAACGATTCAACCTAAGTTTTATTTATAGAGTAGTCAGAGTTCAAAATTAATCTGTAAAACCTCATGAACAGAGTGCCTTTGAGCAATTGCTGTAGCTTTCTCATGTGCCCTCATGTGAAATAAAACAAGGGCTGCATGATAACTACCACCAAGCAGAGAACTCTTAATATTTGTAATGTTCGCTGAGCAAACAGTTAACTGGACAGAAATGAATGGAGTTGGGTTTCTGCATCAGGAAGCATTCCTAATGAACTATAGGGCCAGTTAATAAATTATCCACAAATTAAGAAGATTCCAAACAGGAAATAAAGCAATAGACGTGTGTGTGTGTGTGTGTTGTTTTGCATGCAATACATAAATTCAAAGAAATCCTTTATCTGGGTGAATCTTTCTTAAAAAAAAAAACTATTTCCATTCAGTACCTGAAAATGTTTTGGCTATTGTTACTGTCCATCGTTGCTGTCTATGTAAGTTAGACCACCCCCTCTCAGATTCCTCCTTTCTCTCATGCAAACTTCATGCAAGGAGTATGAATCTCAAAAGATGATGATAGTTAAATTGGGGTTATATTGAAGGGAACTAAGTAGCTGTGCAGTTTTTAAAATATATTTATAGCAAGCTCACTGTGTCAAATGAGCATGAAGAATGGGGAAATCTTGTGACCAGGATACAGAGCAGATAAGGTGTGGAAGAATTGCTAAATCATGATAAGGAATCTGAATCTGTCACCCGATAATCACTTTTTAATTTGTTTTCATCCTCATGAGCTTGTCTAGATGTTCCCTGAATGCTGTGACCTTTTCCATTTCACCTGAGCCCCACCTCCACAAGATCACCAGGCTTTGCACTGTTGCTGGAACAAACTAAACAGTAAAGAATTATTGGGTAAAATTAAAAATAAGAACCCTTCTCAATTTGATAGTTTCCTTTACAATTCTTATTCAACTGTGCACTTAACTATAAATATTTCACAGTCTTGGTACAAGCTTTAAGCTAGAATTTGGGTAATTAACAATAAAAAACAAAATCCTCTCTTGTGTCTATGTAAAGTTTATGCAAGGGACTTGTTGTTCTAATGCTTTCATATAAATCTATTTCAGAATTGATTAGTATGTTTCACTTCTACTTAGAACTGTAATGGTCTTACCCATGTTCTTGATAGTTTATAAGCAAGATTTTCCTAAGATTAAAAAACAGGGAAATAGTTGGAAATGGCTCTCCCTTGTTTTATTTACTCTAATTCTACTTTTTTTTTTTTTTTTTTTTTTTGTTTTGGGTCACACCTGGCGATACTCAGGGGTTACTCCTGGCTTTGCACTCAGGAATTACTCCTGGCGGTGCTCGGTGCTCGGGGGACCATATGGGATGGCAGGGGATTGAACCCGGGTCGGCACAGGCCGGCCGCATGCAAGGCAAACGCCCTACCTGCTGGGATATCGCTCCAGCTCCTCTAATTCTACTTTTAATTGGAAAAGTAATATTTTTTCTATTTCGTTTTTTATTCATAATTGTTGCATTATGAATGCAATTTGTGTTTGAATCTTAATGTCAGCCGCAACAAGTTTATACTGCATGTTTATTTATGCAACTCTTGTTCCTATTTGAATAGGTGCTGTGTGCAACCTCCAAAACTCACCTCTAATTTCAGCGTTTAGAATTAGTGAATGAGGCTTTCCCCACAATGCTTCTTACTGAAATTGTCATTCAGAATGACATTAGTGAAACTTACCAAGAAATTGTGACTTATCGAGACACTGAATAAGACCTTTCTGTTAATTTTACTCAAATATTTTAAACTAAAAACATGTTTTTTTCAGCAGCAAATTGATGCTAATAAGAGTAAGAAGGGAATAAGATAGGAGGTTTTAGGGCACAGAGGGGTTATTATAAGGCTATGGTCATATTAATTTTTCTCTCTTTAAGAAGTTCTAGCCCTGAGCCATCAGAATGCTTGGAGAAATTTCTGTATGTGAGTGTGTGTGTGTGTGTGTGTGTGTAGTCTCATTTTACTTTAATTTTTTAAATCTTTTTTATTTTTAAGTATCTTATTATACCACCGTGAGATATACAATTATAAAGATGTTCATAAGATGTTCATATTTGGGTTTTGGTCATACAGTGTTCCAGCACCCATCCCTCCACCATTGCCCATTTCCCACCACCAATGTCCCCAATTCCCTCTCCCCTCCCCTTGCCTCTATGGCACGTTCTTTATTTCTTTCCCTTTCTATCTCTTTCTCTTTTCCTTCACTTCCACATTGTGGATTACAATACATACATTAAAAGGTTGTTATATTTATCTTTTTGCCTGTATTTAATGCTCAGTTATAGGTTGGTATTAGCACTTTAGACAATTATTAGCATACTGTTCCATTCTCTGTCTTACCTAGCTTCTGACTCACACACGTTTATGATAATTTCCACCTTTGACAAGACCTTCTGATCCATGCATGTTTCACCTGGCCTTGGATATTGGTATCATAATATGTACATATATATTTATGTTATTCAAACAAATTCAGTCATTCTATATCTGTCTCTCTCTCCTTCTGGCTATTTTCACTCAACATGATCCTCTCCATGTCCATCCATTTGTAGGCAAATTTCATAACTTCATTTTTCATAACAGCTGCATAGTATTTCATTGTGGAGATATACCAAAGCTTCTTTATCCAGTCATCGATTCTCAGGCACTCTGGTTGTTTCCAGATTTTGGCTATTATGAATAATGCTGCTATGAACATAAAAGTAGGGATGGTGTTTCCGCTGCATTATTTTGGCTTCCCAGAGTATATTCCCAGGAGTGGTATGGCTGAGTCAAATGGGAGTTCAATTTCTAGTCTTTGGAGGAATGTCCATATTGTTTTCCAGAAAGGCTGTACCAGCCGGCATTCCCACCAACAATGGATGAGTGTCCCCTTATTCCCACATTCACGCCAGCACTTGCTGTTGTTGCTCTTTTGGATATGTGCCAGTCTCTGTGGTGTAAAATGATATATCATTGTTGTTTTGATTTGCATCTCTCTGATGATTAGTGATGATAAGTATTTTTTCATATGTTTTTTTGCAATTCAAATTTCTTCCTTGTTGAAGTTTCTGTTCAATTCTCCCCATTTTTTGATGGGGTTGGCTGTTTTCTTCTTGTAAAGTTCTACCAGTGTCTGATATATCCTGAATATTAACCCCTTATCAGATGGGTATTGGGTGAATATTCTTTCCCAATCTGTGGGCTGTCTTTGTATCTTGGTCACTGTTTCTTTTGAGGTGCAGAAGCTTTTTAGTTTCATGTATTCCCATATAGAAATAGCCAAAAGAACAAAGAATCTCTGGCTCCGGGCACATCTCTTTGACTCCACCATTCTCCCTGCATTAACATACGCCTCAGAGACCTGGGCCCTCCGAAAGCACGGGGTGAGAATGATATTTGGGTCTCCCAAAGAGAAATTGAAAGAGCTATGCTTGGAATTTCATGCCTCACTCAAGTGAGAGAAGGGAATCGGAGCTCCTACCTCCGTCACTGTTCCAGAGTCAGGGACGCTGTGTCGTTTGCCAAGGCATCGAAAATCAGATGGGCTGGACATGTAATGCGATTTGGAGATGACCGCTGGAGTAGAGCCATTACCGACTGGATCCCACGGGATGTCAAAAGATCACGTGGCCTCCCACCTACAAGATGGACAGACTTCTTCATCAAGACCCTGAACGAGCAGTTTGAGGCTCAGATATTCCTGAAGCAACCAGATGCCATTTGGCTACACTGGCACGTGATAGGGTCAAACAGAAATATTACTGGCGCCCGCTCGAGCAAATCGAAGAATAATGGGATGTCAAGTGATCAAGTGATCAAGTAGTCCCATATGTTTATCTTTTCTTCTAGTTGCTTTGTTTGTGGTGTTTCACCTTTGAAGATGCCTTTAGCTTCATGTACTTTATGGATCCAAGTCTGATATTGAGATCTTTAATCCATTTTGATCTGATTTTTGTGCATGGTGTTAGAGGTCGGAATTCATTTTTTTACGTGTCACTGCCCAGTTTTCTCAACACCACTGTTTGGAGAATTTTCTAAGATGGAAATTCCTTCAAAAGGTGGAGCTCATGCTCTGCATGCAGAAAGCCCGGGTATGGTACAGGAGTAACACCTGTGCACCACTGTGTTTGACTCCCAAAAGAGTATCAATCAAAAATATAAAAATAACTAAAATGGAAATTCCAATAAGGAAACATTGACTCAGTGACTATGTCACTGTACTTAGGGAAAGAGAATGAGTAGAATAAATATAGACAGGAGCATTCACTTGAGGAATTGTTTGTACATGATTATAGAGACTAGCAAATCCTTAATATCCAAGTTGGAGACCAGAAAATTTAGGTTGCATTTCAAGTTTAAAGCCTTTTCCTAACCAACTATCTTGATTTTGGGAGGTCAGTTTGTTATATAAAGGCTGGTGACTGATTTTATATGGACCACTCATCTATAACAATCTGCTTTACTTAGCCGCACTGATTCACATCTTAACCTCATCAAAAAAAAATTCTCAAATAAACTGCCAGAAGAATTTTTTGTTTAACCCTCTCTCTGCACCATGACTTAGCCAAGCTGACATTTTAAATTTACCATCTTGAATCCATTCCATGCTTCCTTGACACCTATAAATCCCTAAACCATACTAGTCTCTGAATAGAGACAAGTCAAGGATTCTACCTAACAGTACTACAACTATTCTGCATATGACTAAAAATAACTAATCATTTTCCAGTAAAACAATGTAATATTTGGGAGTCAGAGAGATAGTACAGGGATTAAGAAACTTGCCCTGCATGCAACCAACTTCAGTTCTATCCCCCACATTGCATATGGTCACTTGGTCACTGCCAGGAGTGACCCCTAAGCATAAGCGCTAACATTAGCAGTATTTCCTGAACACCACTGGGTGTAGCCCATGCCTCTCCCCTGTATCCACAGATGCAAGAGTCCTGAATGATGTTAACTTTCCTCCTTGATATCCTATATTAAGAATACTCGAATGGTATACAATGAAGTTAATTTATTGTTTTGTAATGATGAAAGGCTAGAAAGCAAAGATTACATTGCTTTGCTTTGTGTGCTATATAAACACACACGTATACTATGTATGTGTATATGTGTGCATATATAAGCACAAAATATATGTCATAACAAAGAAAATACTATGACAATTACAGTTCTCATTTCTGTAATTAGCCATATATTCTGTAATTTGGCCATATACTAGCCAAATATATAGCTAGTATTTGTTATCATCAAGCACCTCAGCTAGTCATGGTTCTGTAACTGTTGGAATAATCCAGACCTTCATTCCTGAGACACTTGGACATCATGTGATTACAACAGTTGTTCACACTTCCTAGGAGCTTTTAACTAGCGTTCATTTTTTCACCTTAATTTAAGACATTGAGGGGAAAGTAGCATTAGTGGCAGCAAACAGTAAATCATATGGACTATTCCATCCCCCAAACTGTCCCCAGGTCTGAGATCCTAAAGGTCCCTAAAAAAGACATTTCTTTAACCTCTCCCATTTAGTAACAAGGACCTGCAAAACTACAGTTGTACTCCATAATTTTTATTTGCTTTACTAAATACTGCTTTTCAGATATGTTTTCTTCAGTAAATTGCACACTCCAAGAACCAGTCACTGTTCTTTTCACCTCCCAATTTTAAGTAATTCTGGTCTCACTAAAAGCCTCTGTCAAAGCAATATGTCTAGAAGGCAGTATTCAGGGTCTAACTACTTAGCAGTGGGATTGAAGCAGAAATCAACCAGCTCACTTAGAGAGAAGCCAGCCCCCCGCCATTCTGCTGGGCGGTTATCTAGACCTGTGCAGGAAATGTAGTCAGACTCAAATATTGTGTCTCATGCACTTCATTTTAACTCAGTGCTGCCATTGGTTACAGTGATTGATTAAGCAATGGTTTGATTTGGAGAAGAGCAGAGCTCAGAATCCCGTCATAGTTGCTAAGCTTCCCCATCATAGTTACAAATGAGTTGGAGCCACGGTGCGGTTGCTTTAACAAAAGCTATATAGCTGAAGTGGGTGGTGATGTACATCCTAGTATGAGGAATGACTGAAACTTCAACTATGGAATAAAATATCCCAGTAGCCATCCATTATTTTTTACAGTGCAGATATATCCTGCTCAAAGAAAGGAAATCTATCCTCTAATAGTAATAGTTCCTTTGGAGTTCGTAATCCATTTATATAGGTAGCGGGCCTTAGAGTTTTTCCAGTCTTAGAGTGAGAAAATAAATTGACTAAAGCTAGAACAAACTAAAGCTAGAACATTTCAGATAAATTAAAAATAAAAAAATAATAAAACCCTTGGTTTATGCTATACATTAAAGTCTTTGTTGATTTTTCAGATGTTTTGTTCCATAAAATGGACAATTAAATGTATATGTCATTATATATTTTGCAACAAAGAATTATGTTTACCCCTAAAATTCCTGGATATTAATTGATATTAATTAGTATTTTCTCTATTCACAAATAATATGAAGCTACAAATTACAACTTTCTTTAGCACTTAAAATTTATATCTTGGGACCAGTTTGTTTTTGTTTTGAGACACACCCTGTGGCGCTAAGGACTTATTCCCGGCTCCCAGGGGTCACTCCTGATGGACTCAGGGAGCCATTTGAGGTCTAGGGATTGAACACATGCATGCATGCACCCACACACACACACACACACACACACCAGGAGAGTGTGTGAGTTACTGACTCTTTTTTATGGTCCAGAACTTGATTGTGTCAGTTCTATTGTAAAACCACATGAATGCATATTAGATTGAATTTTAGATAAATTAATCCGGTGCTATACTTCACTTTCTGTAAACAAGCCTCTAAAATTCTCAGTATCATAATCAATATTCTATTTCCAAGATTTACTTTATAATTTTTAAAGGATGACCACCTTGAAGAACTATGTGTTTTGAAACATCAAACAGAACATTGAATTTTCTAATTATAATAGTAATCTATTTATACCTTTCTTATAATTTCATTCCCTCTTCTTTTCTAAGAGCCATCAGGTCATATGATATAATCCCTTTGGTGCAATCAGCCAGAATTTCATGCCTCAAACTCCAGCTTTTCTAGCAACTAGCTTTAGCAGCATAGAACTTAGGAGGTTGTGACCTGATAGATACTGGGAAGCATGATTAGTTCTTACTTTGAAGCTTAGGCCATCTGCCCTGAAAAGCCATCAAGTCCTGCCTGCAGCCCTGGGCTACCCTTTTTAATTAGTGCTTATCCTTACACCTTCCTAACTCCTTATCTCTAGCAGCCTTCTGCTAGACCTGGCAGGACCCAAGAATCACTTTACTTGCATTTTTCTGTAGTGCCTATTCTCCGCTCTTATTTTTTCTGACCTTCAAAGGCATAGAGTGGAATATTGAGAGCAAGAAGCAATGCAATGTCCCACTTCTCTTCACCTCCTGGTGTTGCTGCCCTCGAGGAAAGGGAAGGTACTGTGATTGCAATGGCAACCATTGCTCCTGGCTCAAGTACATTTACACTTAATGTCTCCATATATTTAATAAGATGGAGTTATTATTATTATTAATTGAATAATCTGCTGACAAAGACTACTTTTTCCTGTAAGGATTAAATTGTGTTTCAACTACTCTTTCATTTTGCCAGCCAGCTATATATGTTTCACTGGGCTCTGTGTAGGTCAGTGTTAAATAGCGATTAGCCACACATCCTATGCAACTCGATTAGAGTTATTCTTTTGTTGTTGTTGTAGGTTTTTTTTTTTTGGAGGAAATAGACTTAGCAGTCACCAGTGCTCAGGAGCTATTCCTGGCTTATTGCTCTGGTGACCATGCAGTATGTGAGATGAGACTGGGTTTCCGTGCAGAGGATGTGCTTCCATCTTTTGAGACATCTTGGTATTAATAGGGTTGATCTCAATAAAGTTAGGAGTGGAAGGATGTGAATCAGCATGGGAGCATAAAAAGGATATTCTTGAACTAAGGGTCTGGTGATAAACATAGAGCTTACTTCACAATGTTCTTATGGTCTCTGTAATCAAAATCTTTAGGTACCTGAAATAAATACCGTGAAGAAATAATGTGCACCTCAAACTCCAGACTTTGAGATGATCCATCTAGGCACCAAGGTAGTCATTACCCCAGAAAAACCAGGGACTTTATCCAAGTGACCTTTTCAAGAACTGGGACCAGTTTCTCAGCTGGAGATACAATACAGCAGATAAGGCACTTGCCTGGCACATAGAGCCTGATGGAGGATCAATCTCCAGCACCATACCTGGTCCCCTGAGCATTCCAGGGATGATGCCTGCACAGAGCCAGACTAAGCCCTGAGCACCGTGGGTATAACACAATTTTTTTAATTTTACACTATTTTTTTAATTTCATTAGATACCCCAAGTATCTCATTTTAATAAAGCCATGGTTATTAAGAATTGTAACTTCAAGATTAAATATTTAAACTATATGGATTAGTTTTCCAATCACATTTCTTCATTTTTATCTATTTAAATGTGATATTTTTAGAAATAGTTTTCTCATAACTTATCTTTAAAATGAGATTATTGAGTTTGTCATTAGATCTGAGATTTGATCATTTTCTTATGGAGATTAGTCAATTTTTGCCTTTTATTCATGGGCAGGGGTATGGCCTGTGTCAGTGCATTTTGGGGAAAAATAATTGTAACTATTACCTTATGTTCAAAAACTACTTTTCTTTCATTGTGAAAACGTAAACAGACTTAAGCCAGATTTTAGCTCAGTGCTAGAGCACATATCTTAATTGTATAAAGTCATGGGTTTGAGCCCTAATAACTGCAAAACAAACAAAATAACAAGCAAAATATACATACTTGAAATATAAATATTGACATTTGAAAGAAAGAGAGGAAAAAATAGGACCATAAAGGGAAGAAACAAAACAGATACTTCCAAAGAATTACTTGTGTTTATCAGGGGAAAATTCATCCTGACAATAAAATATAAAGAATAACTTACTCCCTGTTTTTTGAGAGTTTTTTTCCTAATTAACTTGGTTAGTTGGTTGGTTGTTTCATTACTTAGTTCGGCCTTTAAGACTAGCATAAAAGGAGGCATCATTCTAAAATTACAGCTATTTATAAGTGAGTTACAGTAGCCTGGTTTGTCAGATTGATACTAATGTGATGAAGGGAGCAGAGTTGAGTAATCAAATTAATCTTTCAGTGATGTTTAAATGCAGGAAATAAAGGAAATAACAGAAATATAGAATAAGAAATTTCTCAGGAAAAACTATATTTGGGGCCAGAGCAATAGTCCAGCAGGTAGGGCATTTGCCTTGCACGTGGCTGGCCTGTGCCGGCCGGGTTCGATCCCTGGCATCCCATATGGTCCTCCGAGAACCACCAGGAGTAATTCCTGAATGCAGAGCCAGGAGAAACCCCTGAGCATTGCAGGTGTGACCCAAAAAGCAAAAAAAAAAAAAAATTCATATATGTACTTCAATCAGAAGGAGAAATTAAATTTTTTATCATCAGAGAGATGCAAATCAAAACAATAATGAGATATCTCATACCACAAAGACTGGTGCATATCCAAAAGAGCAGAAAAAGTGCTGGCATGGATGTGGGGAAAGGGATTCTCATCCATTGTTGGTGGGGATGTCAACTAGTACAGCCTTTTTGGAAAACTTATGGACATTCCTCCAAAGAGTAGACATTGAGCTCCCATTTGACCCAGCCATACCACTCCTGGAAATATACCTTGGGAAGTCAAAAACATACAGTGGAAACACCATCTGCATATTTATTTTCATAACAGCGCTATTCACAATAGCCATACTCTGGAAACAACCAGTGTGCTCTAGAACTGATGACTGGATAAAGAAACTTTGTTACATCTACACAATGGAATACTATGCAGCTGTTAGGAAAAATGAAGTTATGAAATTTGCCTATAAATGGATGGAAAGGATCATGTTGAATGAAATGAGCCAGAAGGAAAAAAAGACAGATATAAAATGACTGCATTTATTTGCATGAAATAAATATATTTATATACATATTATGATACCAATATCCAAGACCAGGCGAAACATGGATCAGGAGGTCTTGCAAAGGTGGAAATTATCACAGACGTGTGGAAGTCAGAAGCTAGGTAAGACAGAATGGAACAGTGTGCTAATAATTGTTGAAAGTGCTAATACCAACTAATACCAACCTAGAACTGAACATTAAATATGGGCAAAAAGATACACATGATAACCTCTAAATGTATGTATTGTAATCCACAGTGTGTAAGGGAAGGAAGAGAGAGAAAGAGATAAAGAACCTGCCATAGAGGCAGGCGGGGCGGGGAGGGAATCAGGGACACTGGTGGTGGAAATGGGCACGTGTGAAGAGATGGGTGCTAGAACACTGTATGACCATAACTCAAATATGAACATCTTTGTAATTGTATATCTCACGGTGATATAATAAAATATTTTAAAACAAGTTTAAATATGTTTTGTAAACAGTTTTTTAAGTGGCTGAGAAAGATTCAATTTACAATTTTATTTTACCTAATATCAGTTCAATATATTTATATAAATCATGGGTAGCTCCCAAGTGGTGCTTGGAGACTTAGTGGTCCCTTTCAGAAACTCTTGTCCTGCCTGGCAGTTCAGTCTGAGGGGCTGAGTTCTGCTGGGGCCCCGTGGGTATCACAGGTCATGCTGGAGACTACAGAGCTCGCGATTGAACAAGGGTAGCCACGTGCCAGGCCTGCACCTTAACCCTTATACTAACTCTTCAGTAATTATTTGCAATTTTTCCTTACTAAATCTTCACAAGTTGTCATGTTTCTTACACTTATGTGCATCTCATTTTGGAACAAGTTTTTCACTAAAACTGTAGGATATGGCTAATGTCCTCTGTAATGGAGCTATTTTACATGATACTAGACTTACTTTTTTATAGATAGGAACCACCCAGAGTGGTGCTGGAGGGCACAGCAGTGAATCTAACAGTCCATGTCGGCCTTGTGGTGCTGGGCAGTGGAGGTGGTGCATGATACCTCACCGGTACTGAGGGGTACCATTTGGTGCCAATAATCAAACTTGGGGCCTTGTATATGCTAGGCACTTGCTTTCCAATATGAGCTCTCTGCCAGTCCAAATTTCTTGTTTTGCTTTTTATTACTGACAAAAAATAGTAACAATGCTAACAACTGGTCCCTAGAATTGATAAAAATGTAAGCATATATGGAATCTGGGGACTAAAGTTAGAAAGTCTAAGCACACACAGCAGGAAGTAGAGACTGAAACTAAGTTCTCTTGCTTATCATATCTTTTTCCCAGCCATAATGTTATGAAAACAGGTTGACCTTTTTTGAGTTGGGGGAGAAGGGTTGAGGGCCACATCCAGGGATTGGGCTACTTTTAGCAGGAATCAGTGGAGTGTACCAGGATCCAACCTCACTTGACTGCATGCAATGTAAGTGCTTTATGCACTGTACTTTCCCCAACCCAAAATATGTAAAAGTTCCCTTAAATTTTTAATTTGTTTAATGTTTCATTTGTTTGAATTGGATCTTTAGAAAAAATGAGTGGCACATTTCTCACTAATGTATTCATCTGGCTGAGCACTTAATTTAGTGACTCAAGTTTGGACTCTATCTTGTTTTCTGGTCTAAAAACCCCATCCAGCTTGCTTCTTCCTTGGCTGCACCATAGCTGTCTCCTGGAGCAGCCCCAGCCCCTGTCCCTGCCCTCAGCAGCATTACCTTCTTCCCTCTCAGGCTCGCTGTTGCCATGCTGGGCAGGCTGCGGCAGAGGGAGTGGGTTAAAAGAGCTTAGAAAAGGACTGTGGTTTGTTTTTCACTTCTCCCATCTTTCTTTTCAAAGGTATCCTTTCCTAAATAGTTAATCAATTTCCTAACCTGCAATGAGCCAATTGCAGTGACTGTGTTTAAAGTATTAAGCCCTCTAACCTTTATCATATTTCTTTGTCATATGTATTTCTTCTTGTTTGCTAAATAACTGCTTCATTGACAGGAAATGAAAGTTTAGTTTCATTTTTAAACATCTTTCTTTACTAGGAGCTGTGTCTTAAACCTGAATGTGATAAAAACCTAAACCTATAGGCCTGGAAGACTCAAATTCCATCAACTACTGACTTCTCAATATTGGTGTATTATTACATCCTTATCTCCAATCAGTATCCCCTTGTATAATTTTTTTTTAGTCAGTTCTTCACGGCCTGCTGCATCAGGCACCATAAACTCTTTGAAATAGCAGTGAAGTCTGGATCCTTAGATTTCTTTCATTTCTTTTGAAGAAATCTTTAGTGTCTCTGAAGGCTTCAATCTCTTTAACACTCCCAACTTAACTTCCATGTTGTCTGCTGCTGCCTAATTCCTTGCTCTCCCCTGCCCCTTCCTGACACATCAACCTTTTTTTTAAAAAAAATATTTTACTATACTACCGTGAGATAAACAATTTAAAAGATGTTCATGTTTGGGTTTCAGTCATACAGTGTTCCAGCACCCATTGCTCCACCAATGCCCATTTCTCACCACCAATGTCTCCGATTCCCTTACCCTCCCTGAACCTGCCTCTATAGCAGGTTCTTTATCTCTTTCCTCTCTTTTACTTTCAACCTCTCTGTATTTCTCTCTTTCTTCTCTTACACATTGTGAATTGTGATACATACATTTAGAGGTCATCATGTGTAACTTTTTGTCTGTATTTAATGCTTAGTTCTAGGCTGGTACTAGCACTTTAGACAATTATTAGCACATTGTTCCCTTCTCTGTCTTACCTAACCTCTGACTCCCACATGTTTGTGGTAATTTCCACCTTTGACAGACTTCCTAATCCATAATTCGCCAGACATTGGATATTGGTATCATAATATATATAAAATATGCATGTGTATTAATATGTATATTATATATTTATATTACAATATGTGTATATTATATAATATATAATATGCATATATAATATATATTATAAGAATATTTAATATATAATAAATATACATAACTTATGTATATATTGTATGTACATGTTATATATAATATTATATATTATTTATGATATATATTTTATATATAATATATACATATATGTGTGTATGTATATAGTATATATAATATAATCTGTGTATAATATGTATGTATATAATATGTGCATGTATATTTATGTCATGCAAATAAATGCAGTCATTCTGTATCTGTCTTTTTCCTTCTGACTCATTTCACTCAACATGATCCTCTCCATGTCCATCCATTTATAGGCAAATTCCATAACTTCATGACTTCATTTTTCCTAACAGCTGCATAGTATTTCTTTGTGTAGATGTGCCAAAGTTTCTTTATCCAGTCATCAGTTCTATGGCACACTGCTTGTTTCCAGAGTATGGCTATTGTACATAGTGCTGCTATGAAGATAAAAGTGCAGATGGTGTTTCCGCTGTGTGTTTTTGGCTGCCCAGAGTATATTCCCAGGAGTGGTATAGGAGCTCAGTTGCTAGTCTTTGGAGGAATGTCCATATTGTTTTCCAAAATGGTTGTACAGTTGACATTCCCACCAACAATGGATGAGAGGCCTTTTCTCCCGCATCCATGCCAGCACTTGTTCTTGAACTTTTGGATATGCGCCATTCTCTGTGGTGTGAGATGATATCTAGTTTGTTTTAATTTCAATATCTCTGAGGATTAGTGATGATGAACACTTTTTTCATATGTCTTTTGGCTATTCGAATTTCTTCCTTCTCAAAGTTTCTGTTCATTTCTTCTCCCCATTTTTTGAAGGAGTTGGCTGTTTTCTTTTTGTAAAGTTCTACCAGTGCCTGATATATCCTGGATATTAACCTCTTATCAGATTGGTCTTAAGTGAATATTCTTTCCCATTCTGTGGAATGTCTTTGTAGCTTGGTCACTGTTTCTTTGGAGGTGAAGAAGCTTTTTAGTTTTATGTAGTCCCATATGTTAATCTTTTCTTCTAGTTGCTTTGTTTGTGGTGTTTCACCTTTGAAGATCCCTTTAGCTTCAATGTCGTGAAAAGGTTTTCCTATTTTTTTCAAGTACTTTATGGATTCAGGTCTAATATTGAGATCTTTAATCCATTTTGATCTGATTTTTTGTACATGGTGTTAGAGGTCCAAATTCATTTTTTTGCATGTAGCTGTCCAGTTTTCCCAGCACCACTTGTTGAAGAGGCTTTCCTTTCTCAATTTGGTACTTTTTGCTCCTTTATCAAAGATTAAATGGTCATGTAGTTTAGGATGGCTGTCAGGATACTCAACTCTATTCCATAGGTCCACTATCTGTTTTTATTCCAATACCATGCTGTTTTAACTACTACCGCTTTGCAGTACAGTTTGAAGTTGGGAAAGGTGATGCCTTCCATCTTCTTTTTCCTAGGAAAGACACATCATCCTTAAGTCTGGTTTATTCATGCTGGTCAACCCAGGAGTATAATCCCCTCTGAATCTTCAAGAACTTGTTTTGCCTCTGACCTTCACACACTGTCCCAGGAGTCATTGCCTGCATCCATCATTTGAGTTAGAACCCTGAGAAGGATGGTAACTTCTGCTTGTCCTGCTAGTTTACTAAGAACCACAGGCCCTAACAACAGAGAAAGACCTCAGAAAATAGTTAATCAGTAAAACTATTTGCTTTTAATATAAAAAATTAGGTTCTGTTTTATAGAGACTTTTATTAGGTTTGTGGCCTCTCCAAGTACTGCCAGAACATATCAAAATGGTATTTGTCTATTTCGGTTGTATAAAAGTTAATGACAGTAGGCATGGTACAGAAAGATGTACCACCTTTTGGAAATTATCACAAACGTGTGGGAGTCAGAGGCTAGATAAGACATAAAATGGAATAGTGTGCTAACAATTGTTGAGGGTACTAATACCAACCTAGAACTGAACATTAAATACAGGCAAAAAGATACACATGACAACCCTTTAATGTATGTTCTGTAATCCATAGTCTGGAAGGGAGGAAAAGAGAAAGAGAGAGTGGGAAAGAAATAAAGAACCTGCCATTGAGGCGGGCTGGGGAGGGGGAGGGAACCGGGGACGTTGGTGATGGGAGATAGGCACTGGTGGAGGGGATGGGTTCTGTAACAAACACTGTATGACCAAAACCCAAATATGAACTTTTTAATTGTATATCTTTGTAACTGTATATCTCACAGTGGTATAATAAAATACTTAAAAAAAAGATGTACCACCTTTTACTGAAATTTTATGACTTGAAACATTTGGACTTGATAAGAATTTTAAAGTTTCCTCCAAATACAGCTTCTAAGAGATACAAGAACAGTTCTTTACCTACTAATTTTCATATTCGAAATATCTATTATTCATATTTTCTATGATACTTACTACTCTGTTATCTTTTGGGTAGACGAACTAGCACTGAAAGAATGACAGTAAATAGTTTTGGTGACCTGCTAAAAGACACTTAAAGGTATTTCTTAACCTATGTTGGAATACAGCATCCCTATGAAAAGCTGATAAAGGTTTTAGACTCATATTCTCTCTAGAAAATGTCCAGATGTGTATAGGCTAATGGTAATTTTAAGACTTTAGTTTCATTAGAGAAAAGAGGTATGAACTCCTAGGCTGACCCAGACCTGAAAAATTAGAGGGGTTCAGAGGGACAGAGATAAAAGGAGGAAAAGGTCCATATCCCAATATGGAGGGATATTGGTACTTTGGTGGTGGTGTGGTGTGATAAGTGTAAAATTGTACCCTAAAACATATACAGTCTTAGAAACCAAGATACAGTAAAGAGAAATCATTGGTTAAAATTGGTCTGAAAAGAATATAGATTAAACAGAAAAGTAGGGTACATGTAAATGGTTGAGTGTTGAAGATGGTCAAGAAATGGGTTCTTCAGGAACTCACTAATAATGCTAATAATTTGTGGCATACTTCTAACTCAAATGTCCCTAGTCCTAGAAAGATTATTTGAATTGTTTGTAATCAAGTCACTTGTGATTCATCATCCATCTATCCATTCATCCATCCAACTAAGAAACACATTTGGTTTGCTCTGAGGGATATAAGTATGCAGTGAGCTGCAGAATTGGGGGAGGAGCAGTGGGAGATTGCTTATTATTTTATCTATGTGTGTTCTGTTTCTTATACATATGCATATATCTGTATTCTTATATGTATGTGAACCTGTCATTCTTGAACAAAGAAAAGAATCCATGTGTTGAGAACTTCTGAATGCTCTATCACTGATTTTATACCTAGTATCCAGTTTTTAAACTTTAATTTCTGTAGGTAGCATATGCATATGAAGTTTTTCATGTCTTCTAGAACCATAAATTTTATTACCCTACTAAATGACTAAAATTATTAATGTGTTATATAATCAATGTAGTAATTATCAAGTATTAATAGTGGCTCAGACAGAATGAATATTTCTCCAGAAATATATTGAAAATCACAACATTTGATTCTCCTCGAAATTATTTATGATCAGAGGTAAGATCAAAGTAATAATAGTCTTATAGCTTCCACCAACTTAGGTGGGGTAAGAGGTCATTTAATTCTTTGTATCATTCATGGAGATTCAGGCTGTAGTCTGTTTCCCTAGTAACAGGAAGCTCTTCTGCAGAGAGTTTGATCAAATCAATGTGGACATAATTGTGGCCTCAAGTAAACCACAGAAAGAGCGAGGAAAACTTTTTTTAATATAATCTGTTGGGAAGCCAGATTGAATTGGGATGTTCACCTTGGAAATAATGGCCTAATGCAATGTAGACAAGATACTTTATTTGTCATACTGGCTGATGATCCTAGACACAGACTCTGATCCTCGTGCAGGTGTGGTTGAAAGACCTACTTAGGAACAATGGGCCTTTTCACTCTGCACATGCCATGATGATTCTTCAGTTTTGCAGCTGCAACTTCTCTTCACAGAGCATTTGAATAGTGTCGTTTAAAGGACGCCCGTTCAGATGTGAAGTCAGTTCCAGCACTTTGCAGAATACCGCCCAATTTCTGCATATGCCGTGGTCATCTGTGTTGAGTTATCCTAACATGCTACCTCCATATCATGCTGATGAGGGCATTCACAGACCTCTCCCTACCATCTCCTGGCATCCTCTTTTCTTCATACTAATGCTGATGAGTTATTTTTATGAAGATCAGTTAACTTTTAGTATTTGTTTTCTCTTCTTTCATGCTGTCATTCATTCAGAAAAAAAATTTATTCAAAGCCTCCCCTGTCCTTGTGTCTTTCCATGGGCTATATGCTAAGGATAAATCAGGAAGAAGACAAACTCCTTCCCCTGACTCAGTTTGGAGATAACCTGAGAATGTAACTGATAAGAATTTCTAAGGAAATGAGCATTACTCTCTAGGAAAGTGTCCCATGACATAGTACTGAAATCTGCACATGACCATAATTTCCAGGTACTCTCAGTCTTGGACATTGATGCATCACTGAAGTGATTTGCACTCAGTTGTGATTACTGTTTTGTTTCTCAATCTGTTGTACAGAAGCAAAACTTAAACTTCATATTGACATCTTCTGTTTTCTATCTTTTCATGTGTGCTACTAAAGTATTAATTGCTTGAAAACAAGGGCTTGTTTTCAACATCACTTGTGTCACTTGTCTTCCCATTGTTCATCGATTTGCTCGAGTTGGCACTGGTAACATCTCCATAGTCCTGTCATATGCTAGTGAAGCCCAAAGGCATCCACTAGCTTCAGGAACATGAAGAGCCTCATGATCAGCTGGCACAGGGAGAGCTGGTAGCAGCTCTGCCCCCATGTATCTGAAACAAGGTCTAAACTCAATTATCTTTCTATTGCTAAACATTCATAGAACTTGACATATAGATAGAAGACAGACAGACAGACAGACAGACAGATGGACAATGTACCTTCTTTTAGTTCCACAAATTTAGGAATACATTCCTGTTCTAAGTTGGTGAAGCCTTCGCCATTGCTATTCCTTAACCTGAAACACTGTTTCAGATATTTCCACCAGCTCGTATTCTCAGCTGTTCACTGGCCACAAACATCACCTAGCAACCTAGCAGAGATTTACCACCTGCTTACCATCTCACTAAATTAGAAACTTCACTGTTTTCCCACTACTGCCTGTATTTTCCATTTGCCTCATGCTGTCTTGTTATTCTTTATATTACTTGTTATTCTTTTTTGTTATTTATCATCCTATGCATATTTGTTTATCATATGATTTCCATTACAAAAGGCCTGTGAAGGCAGGAATGTTGTCTTTTTTATTCATTTTATCCTCAATTCCTGGAGCAAAGCTTAGATCCTATTGGGATAGTCAACAAGTATTTGTTAATGAATGAATGTTATAAATCCATGCATAACATATATTTCCAAACATAGAGATGTAATGTTTCATTGTAAGACACCTGTACAATGTGAAAAGAACATGTAGACGCTCTTTATGCAGTGTGCCTCTGGGTTGATGTCACAACTCATAGTTGCAAAACATTTTTGGATGATCATTCACTTAATGTGGTACGTTAATGATACAACTAAGAAAATTGAATCCGCTCACTTCTGCTCAAACACAACTGATGACAATATTTTCAGATATATATTATATATTCCTCTTCATTAATTAATGAGGCCATTGCTATGGCAGTTGCAAGTTGGTGCCAGGCACATTTTGCTAAACCAGAATAGATTATTCTTATTAGCATTCCCAATCCCAGGTGACTCCATTACATGTCCATATTTAAGCTTCACTGTCAACAAAAGTGCTTGAATCCCATGTTACAATTACTAAGACAGATATGGACTCCATTACATGTCCATACTTAAGCTTCACTGTCAACAAAAGTGCTTGAATCCCATGTTACAATTACTGAGACAGATACAGGCAAATTCTCAGTGAATCTCTCTAATCTCAATTTAAATCTCTCTTCCTTTCTCCTTATTTGTAGGTTGTCTATATACCGATGATAACTTGCACTTAGCCATATGCCATGGTCAGAATGTCAAGTCATAATGTCAAGTCTTGACTCTTTTCTCTTTACCCACCTTCTATCAAAAGGTTTAAAATGCTGAGTCAGTACTGTAGTTTCTCTTTAGACAATGTCTTTAGGCTATTTCAGAATGCTGAGTATCTCTGTTCTGAAACTGCCCTCTTTTTCCTTATGATATTGTCGGGTAGCTCCGCCGGGATCCTCTACAGTTCCGGGAAGCGAGTTCCCTTCTACCTCCGAAGCCGGCGAGGAATGGATGAAAACTTAGGAATCCAATGCAGTTTTAAAAGGGCTTTACTATTACAGGTCCCAATATACAATCCAAGAGCAGGGAAAACCTCCGGACTCTGCATTCCCAGCTAGGCCCCAGCCAGGTGCAGGCCAAGATGGCTGCCACCCCGTGTTGAGGCCCAACAGAGAATGAAGAGGACAGAGAAGCAAAATGCCAAGGGAAGCCGAAATGGCAAAAGGTGGAAAAAGAGAGAGCTTCTTTCTTCTTGCAGCTTATTTTATAGCCAGAAATCTGCCCAAACTCCCCAGCCCAGCCCATTCTGGGCTGGGCTATCTAGAGATGAAAATTCAAAGCCTCCCAGTAGAGCTGGGAGGAGCTGCAAGCCAAATGTAAACTTCTCCTGGCAGGGTCAAATGCCTTCAGGTAATTTCTCCCAGCACCTCACCCAATGTCTTTTTATATGCTAATGTCTTGAGTCAAGATCCACCTGGAAAAACCTCCATAGGGTAGAGAAAGGGGACTCTTACAGGAGTCCTGCAACATGATATAGTTTAAGTTAGTGCCACCTTATATATAAACTAATATATTACCTCCTCACTGGGTTTTGTTTGCTTCTGATCTTGTTCCCATCTGGCGCACTCTTCTAACTGAATAAAAGCTGATCTTTTAAATATGTCAATAGAGGGAGGGGAGACATAGTACAACACATGGTCCTCTATACTCCAGGAGTGAGCCTTGAGCCTTGAGCAAAACGCCAGGAATGAGCTCTCAGCATATCCAGATATAGTCCAAAAAAGTAAGAAAAAACAATGAAAATCTCTGTTAGTTTTGCTTAGACCTTCAAAATATAGTTGAGTTCTTCAGTGTGACACAAAAAAAATCTCTTTTTTCAACAGATGCCTGCCTCACTGTCCATCTTCAGCTCTCCCTAGATCTGTGTCCTCAGTCTTGAGGTACTTGGAAAATCTCTAAAATTATGCTCTTTCTTGACTCTGGATTTTGTGCAAGTTACTCTTTAAATGTGGTGAAACTTGTTTGTCATTCATAGTCAGGTTTATCCCACTTCTGATTTTAGTTGGAGATTTTAATATCCAGAGAACTTCTGTGGATCTTCTGCAGCTGGGTTACGTATCTGTCATTTCCCAGAAATCATCGAGTGGCTTCTCCTACTTGGACTTGTGTTTACATATTGACCATTTAAGTGTTTTCCTTGGGAAAACATCTTAGTTCCTATATTGATTCTTATCTGATATTTAGGATTTAGTTGTGTAATTGGGTGTATTAGATTTTCATTTACTATACTAACCCATAATAAGTCAATCACTTGATCACTTGAATCCCGTTATTCATCGATTTGCTCGAGCAGGTGCCAGTAACATTTCCATTGGACCCTATCATGTGCCAATGTAGCTCAATGGCATCTGGTTGATTCAGGAATATGAAGAGCTTCAAACCGTTCCTTCAGGGACTTTACAAGGAAGTCTGACCATCTTGTAGGTGGGCGGCCACGTGATCTTTTGACATCCCGTGGGATCCAGTTGGTAATGGCTCTAGTCCAGCGGTTGTCTCCAAATCGCATTATATGTCCAGCCCATCTGATTTTTGATGCCTTGGCAAAATGAGGCAGCGTCCTGATTCTGGAATAGCGACGGAGATCAGAACTCCGGATTCCTTCTCTCACTTGAGTGAGGCGTGATATTCCAAGCATAGCTCTTCAATTCCTCTCTGGGAGACCCGAATAGCATTCTCATCCTGCTTTTGTAGGGCCCAGGTCTCTGAGGCATATGTTAATGCAAACAAAATGGTGCAGTTGAAGAGATGTGCCCGGAGCCGGAGGTTCTTTGTCCTTTTAGCTATTTCTTCGGTGCCTTTGAAGGCATTCCATGCCACTCTCTTCCTCCTGCACAGCTCAGGTTTTAGGTCAATCATCATGTTGACTTCTAGACCTAGGAACACTTAACTGCTGCATTCAGAGATGTTTGCTCCATTGAGAGTGAATGGGGCCTCTGGAACTAGTTCATTTTGCATGAACATAGTTTTGCCGAGATTCAGCTGTAGACCTATCTTTTCATATTCTAGGTCAAAGTCAGCCAGCATTTGTGCTATAATAAGTCAGTACAACTTGTAATGATGTATTGCAAACAGTTTGTCCACTCCTTAAATCACTTTTTTTTTGCTTTTTGGGTCACACCCAGTGACGCTCAGGGGTTACACCTGGCTCTGCACTCAGGAATTACTCCTGGCAGTGCTCAGGGGACCATATGGGATGCTGGGGATTGAACCTGGGCCGGCATAAGCCGGCCACATGCAAGGCAAACGCTTACCCACTGGACTATTGCTCCAGCCCCAAATCACTTATGTTTTAATTTATACTTTTCTTATGCATAATATTTTATTTTGATATAATTCCTCATATTTAGCTTTACTTTCATTGTTCATGGTTTTGGTGTCATATCTAAAAAGAAATAGTTGCCAGATAGAAATTCCATTGGTTTGTTTGTAAGTATTTAGCAATATCAATTAATACATTGTTATTCTATTTTGAGTTAATTTTTGTATGGTATAAAAAAAGTGAACCAATTTTTCTGAATGTAGCTATTAAGTTTTCTAATAGTCCTTGTCATTCTCCCTGGGGTGCAGCTGACCGGGCGGGTGGCTGCTCATGCGGCCGCTTGTTAGTACAAAAACTAGAAAAATTCAACACCAAGGGAAGGTAACCACTTGATCACTTGATCACTTGAATCCCATTATTCATCGATTTGCTCGAGCGGGTGCCAGTAACATTTCCATTGGACCCTATCACGTGCCAATGTAGCCCAATGGCATCTGGTTGGTTCAGGAATATGAAGAGCCTCAAACCGTTCCTTCAGGGTCTTAACAAGGAAGTCTGACCATCTTGTAGGTGGCGGCCACGTGATCTTTTGACATCCCGTGGGATCCAGTCGGTAACGGCTCTAGTCCAGCGGTTGTCTCCAAATCACATTACATGTCCAGCCCATCTGATTTTTGATGCCTTGGCAAACGAGACAGCGTCCCTGATTCTGGAATAGCCATGGAGGTCAGGACTCCAGATTCCTTCACTCACTTGAGTGAGGCGTGATCTTCCAAGCATAGCTCTTTGATGCCTCTCTGGGAGACCCGAATAGCATTCTCATCCTGCTTTCGTAGGGCCCAGGTCTCTCGTTAATGCAGGGAGAATGGTGGAGTCAAAGAGATGTGCCCGGAGCCGGAGGTTCTTTGTCCTTTTAGCTATTTCTTCAATGCCTTTGAAGGCATTCCATGCCGCTCTCTTCCTCCTGCGCAGCTCAGGTTTTAGGTCGTTCATCATGTTGACTTCTCCACCTAGGTACACATAACTGCTGCATTCAGAGATGTTTGTTCCATTGAGAGTGAATGGGGCCTCAGGAACTAGTTCATTTCTCATGAACATTTCTCATGAATATAAGGGAAGGTAATATCCTCAAAAAAAAAAAAAAGAAACAGTATGCTAGAGGAATCTGTCCCTGAACACCACAACACCATGGGAAACAACGCAAATCCCCAGTTCGAAGAACAGATGAAGAAATCAACCCTGAGCCTCTAATAGTCCTTGTTAAAGAAGCTATCCTTACTCCTTGAATATTGTTGACTCTTTTGTGATACAAAGTCTGATACAAACAAAAACAAATATTCATTTATATCTAGGCTCTCTGTTTTGCACTGTTGGTCTTTGTTCTATTTTATACCAGTACTTAATACCTTCATAAATTTTTGTTTATCTGTACAACTTCAATTTGTTTACTCAAAATCTTATTTTGTTTTAGCTTCATACTCCTGTCACTTTCTTTGTACAGATCGTTCACTTCTTTGGTTAAGTTTATTCCTACATATTTTTAGCTATTTTATTAAATTCTATTTGTAAATGAGATACTTTTATTTTTTTTTTTTTTTTTTTTTTTTGGTTTTTGGGTCACACCGGAAATGCTCAGGAGTTTTTCCTGGCTCTGCACTCAGGAATTACTCCTGGTGGTGCTCGAAGGGCCATATGAGATGCTGGGGATCGAACCCAGGTCAGCCATGTGCAAGGCAAACACCCTACCACTGTACTATCAGTCCAGCTCCTCAGCTAGAGGGCTGCCATTTTCCACATCCGGACCTCCCTCTCGTCTGAACTCCATCCCGCAGATGAGCCTATCATAGCCCAGGTCATCGACTCCACCCTGTAGCAGTTTTTTTTTTTTTCAATCCAGTCCAGAACTCCATCCAGCAGAGGAGCCTATCACAGCCTGGATCACCGACACCCACTCTGCAGCAGTTTTTTTTTTCAATCCGGCCCAGGTATGCTGATCCAGAAACTAACATACATGAGGCAGAGCTGCTACTGGCTCTCCCTGTGCCCAGGTGCTCACAAGGCGCCTGGGAGGGGATGGCGGGTTCTAGCCCTGGCCCGCCACTCCAGCAGAGCCTCGCAACAAGCCAGACAACCCCCCCCCCCCCACTCTATGAGGGCTGCTATTTTCCACATCCAGACCTCTCTCTCGTCAGAACTCCACCCAGCAGACGAGCCTATCACAGCCCGGCTCGTGGTTCATCAATAAATGCTGTATTTAGAGGTGACTACAAGAGTATGCCACCCGCATGGCAAGCCTGTCAAGCTGTCCGTGTTGTATTTGATATGCCAAATACCAGTAACAATTATGTTAGGTCATTCCCATGACCTAATATAATGGTTTGAGGCTCTTTATGTTCTTGGAGCGAGCAGATGTCCTTGGGCTCTACTAGCATGAGCCAGGACATATGGAGATGTTACTGGAGCCCGCTAGAAGGGGAAGATAGTGATAGTGATAAAATGTTGAGAATTGATGTATGTTGATTTTACACATGTCCATGATACATTATTTATTTATGCTGTTAGCATAATTGGCCTCCTTTATAGGTAGTGGTGTTTTTGGGTTGCAATCCTTCTCTTTTATTTTGGCAGTTTATTAAAGTTTGTCTAGGGGGAGATCTTTTGTACATTAATAGTGTTATCTATTCACTGTGTAAACTTGGGCAACAGGAATCTGTACTTCTGCAGTTTCTCTCTTTTCTGTCTGTGAACACCTGGTCCTTAGCACTCCCCCAGATTCCTTCCTCACAACCATGGCAAGAAATGCTGGGTCATATTCTCTGCTCCGGTGGTTCCGCAGCCACACCAAGATATGTCTGCCAATTTCTGTGTATCACCTTGTTCTCATCCTGAATCCCAGGATTCCCACAAAGTGACTTTCCATGGTGCATAGTTGTTGAAAGTGAAAAAAAAAGAAAGTGGAGTAGAGCATAAACAGCCATGCCAGATGCTATTTAAACACACTCAAATGTTGATGCATTTATTCCTATAAAATTTGTTTTTATCTTCATTTAAAGATATGTAAGTGATGCAGGAGAGGGAGAAATTATTATCTTAGGGGCAACCTTTTTAGAAAATGACAGTGTCAAATACATCCTACAGAGCAATTCTTTTTTATATCCAATTATGGATTTCAACAAAGAAAGCCAAATAATAAACAAAAACATGCACTGGAATCAGGAAAATATGAAAAAATAGACAACAAAGTAGTTTCTTGATATGTTTTCTTGGACAATGGTTTGATAAACAAAATGAGAGCAGTAAAGAGGAAGGGAGAGAAATATAAATCTTTTTTGAATAGATTTTTTTTTTTATGATAAGGTACAATAATAGCAAAAAGATAAAATTGCAAAAAATAGCAAAACATAAAACAAATATAATGTGCACTATTTAAAATGCTTTTGTGAAAGTCATACGTATTCCCTTAATATTTATGATCTTGAAACAATTGATTTTATTCAAAGGTTCATCTGCATCTTATTTAGTAAAGTTGATATTTAATTATAATGTAATTGTGCAAAAATAAACCCTTGGTGCCATATTTAGAGAGATTACTTTATATTTTATGAACATGAAAACTATTTGTGTGCATCTTTAATCCTTTGCTGAAATCAGAAGAAAGAAAGTGGACAGTGAATCAAATAGACCTGGTTTCAAGTTCTATGGAAGCTATTCAACAGAAACAGGTTTTTGTATGTAAAACTCATTTTCCTAACATGTAAAATGAAGGATTCACTCTATGGATTTAATGAAGAATGAATTAAAGTAGTTGTAAGTTGAGCACTAGACCCAGTATGGGCATTTATTAATAGAAAGGATTATTCTTAATTCAGTTGATGTTAAACACACAAATGAGTTGTATTCTGTATTTCTTTACCATGGTGTGTAATGCCGTTACCTCTCTTTGCCTTAGTAGTTGTGGATGACTGTGTGCTCTGCACATGTGGGTGGCAGTGGAGACGAATTCACAGGCAGGCACTTTGGCTACTAAGTTAGCCTTAATAATAAAATAGCCCTTCTATTATTTTTCAGGAAGCAAAATTTAAAATATACTTAGATCTAAGATTTATTTGTAATAAATTTTTTTCTTGGTAATATTGCCAAAAATATATAAATTAATTTACTTGACCATCACAAAACCCATGGTAGAGAACCATTGCTAAAGCAAGGAAATTATTGTGAATGAATATTTATTTCTCACTGTTAAAACTCAAATGTAAGCATGTATTTTGATTTATAGATACATTTCAAAGACAAAATTATGAAGAAATAAAAAAAATTATCTCGTATGACACAGATTTCTTGTATTTAAGTTTACTCAAACTTTTTGTCAGGTTATAAAATTAGATTTATATAGATTTTATTTTATACTCCTCATGGGAAATTGACATGAAATAAGAAAAATAACAAACATTTGAGCATGGGAATATAACAGATAGTCTTTTGAAGTCACTGAAAAAATGTGTGTTGCTGGTGCTAAAAAGGGAACTAAAATGCATTATGTTAGCTATGTAAACTATAAAGAAGCATGGTATGGCCCAGACACATAAGCTAGTACTTATATTTTAAAACTGGCATAATCC
>JAJIBD010031474.1:0-14982 GCA_021461705.1 Cryptotis parvus
AACAAAATATGTAAAAGTTCCCTTTAAATTTTTAATTTGTTTAATGTTTCATTTGTTTGAATTGGATCTTTAGAAAAATGAGTGGCACATTTCTCACTAATGTATTCAGCTGAGCACTTAATTTAGTGACTCAAGTTTTGGACTCTATCTTGTTTTCTGGTCTAAAGCCCCATCCAGCTTACTTCTTCCTTGGCTGCACCATAGCTGTCTCCTGGAGCAGCCCCACAGCCCCTGTCCCTACCCTCAGCAGCATTACCTTACTAACTCTCAGGCTCGCTGTTGCCATGCTGGGCAGGCTGCGGCAGAGATTAGGTTAAAGAGCTTAGAAAAGGACTGTGGTTTGTTTTTCACTTCTCCCCATCTTTCTTTTCAAGGTATCACTTTCCTAAATAGTTAATCAATTTCCTAACCTGCAATGAGCCAATTGGTGACTGTGTTAAATTAACCTCTAACCTTTATCATATTTCTTTGTCATATGTATTTCTTCTTGTTTGCTAAATAACTGCTTCATTGACAGGAAATGAAAGATTTTAGTTCATTTTTAAACATCTTTCTTTACTAGGAGAAGCTCTGTCTTAAACCTGAATGTGATAAAAACCTAAACCTATATAGGCCTGGAAGACTCCAAATTCCATCAGCTTCCACTGACTTCTCAATATTGGTGTATTATTACATCCTTATCTCCAATCAGTATCCCCTTGTATAATTTTTTAGTCAGTTCTTCACGGCCTGCTGCATCAGGCACCATAAACTCTTTGAAATAGCAGTGAAGTCTGGATCCTTAGATTTCTTTCATTTTCTTTTGAAGAAATCTTTAGTGTCTCTGAAGGCTTGAAATCTGCTAACACTCCCAACTTAACTTCCATGTTGTCTGCTGCTGCTAATTCCCTTGCTCTCCCCTACCCCTTCCTGACACATCAACTTTTTTAAAAGAAATATTTTTTACTATACTACCGTGAGATAAACAATTTAAGGAAATGTTCGTGTTTGGGTTTCAGTCATACAGTGTTCAGCACCCATTGCTCCTGATGCCCATTCTCACCGCAATGTCTCCGAGTTCCCTTGCACCACTCCCTGAACCACACCTCTATAGCAGGTTCTTTTACATCTACCTCTTTACTCTCTTTTACTTTCAACCTACTGTATTTCTCTCTTTCTTCTCTTACATTGTGAATTGTGGAAGTACATACACATTTAGAGGTCATCATGTGTAACCTTTGTCTGTATTTAATGCTTAGTTCTAGGCTGGTACTAGCAAGCTTTAGACAGTGTGCACATTGTTCCCTTCTGCTCTCTGTCTTACCTAACACTCTGGCTCCCACATGTTTGTGGTATTTCTGAGACTTCTGTCCATAGTCGCCCAGACATTGGATATTAGTATCATAATATATATAAAATATGCATGTGTATTAATATGTATATTATATATTTATATTACAATATGTGTATATTATATAATATATAATATATATAATATATATTATAAGAATATTTATTACCATAATAAATATACATAACTTATGTATATATTGTACATGTACATATTATCTTATAATATTATATATTATTTATATTATCTATTTTATATATAATATATACATATATGTGTATATGTATATAGTATATATAATATAATCTATTAGTATAATATGTATGGCATATAATATGTGCACATGTATATTTATGTCATGCAAATAAATACTGATCATTCTGTATCTGTCTTTTTCCTTCACGACTCATTTCACTCAACATGATCCTCTCCATGTCCATCCATTTATAGGCAAATTCACCAACTTCATGACTTCATTTTCCTAACAGCTGCATAGTATTTCTTTGTGTAGATGTGCCGAGGAATTTCTTTATCCCAGTCATCAGTTCTATGGCACTGCTTGTTTCCAGAGTATGGCTATTGAGCATAGATGCTGTTAGAAGATGAAAGTACGCAGATGGATGTTTCAGCTATTAACAGAGTATATTCCCAGGAGTGGTATAGGAGCTCAGTTGCTAGTCTTTGGAGGAATGTCCATATTGTTTTCAAAATGGTTGTACCAGTTGACATTCCCACCAACAATGGATGAGAGGCCTTTTCTCCGCATCCATGCACCAGCACTTGTTCTTGAGCTTTGGATATGCGCCATTCTCTGTGGTGTGAGATGATATCTAGCTTTGTTTTAATTTCAATATCTCTGAGGATTAGTGATGATGAACACTTTTTCATATGTCTTTTGGCTATTCGAATTTCTTCCTTCTCAAAGTTTCTGTTCATTTCTTCTCCCCATTTTTTTGAAGGAGTTGGCTGTTTTCTTTTTGGCAAAAGTTCTACCAGTGCCTGATATATCCCTGGATAACTTACTCTTATCAGATTGGTCTTAAGTGAATATTCTTTCCCATTCTGTGGAATGTCTTTGTAGCTTGGTCACTGTTTCTTTGGAGGTAGAAAAGCTTTAGTTTTTATGTAGTCCCACATGTTAATCTTTTCTTCTAGTTGCTTTGTTTGTAGTGTTTCACCTTTGAAGATCCCTTTAGCTTCAATGTGGTGAAAAGGTTTTCACCTATTTTTTCAAGTACTTTATGGATTCAGGTCTAATATTGAGATCTTTAATCCATTTGATCTGATTTTTGTACATGGTGTTAGGAGTCCAAATTCATTTTTGCATGTAGCTGTCAGTTTTCCCAGCTGCATCCCACTTGTTGAAGAGGCTTTCCTTTCTCAATTTGGTACTTTTTGCTCCTTTATCAAAGATTAAATGGTCATGTAGTTTAGGATGGCTGTCAGAGATGCTCAACTCTATTTCATGGAGTCCACTATCTATTTTTATTCCAATACCATGCTGTTTTAACTACTACCGCTTTGCAGTACAGTTTGAGTTGGGAAGGTGATGCCTTCCATCTTCTTCCTAGGAAAGACACATCATCCTTAAGTCCTGGTTTATTCATGCTGGGTCTTGGGAGTATAATCCCCTCTGAATATCAAGAACTTGTTTTGCCTCTGACCTTCACACACACTGCTCCCAGGAGTCATTACCTGCATACATCATTTGATTTAGAACCCTGAGAAGGATGGTAACTTACTTGTCCTGCTAGTTTACTAAGAACCACAGGCTAACAACAGAGAAAGACCTCGAAATAGTTAATCAGTAAAACTATTTGCTTTTAATATAAAAATTAGGTTCTGTTTTATAGAAGAGACTTTTATTAGGTTTGTGGCCTCTCAGGAAGTACTTTGTTAGAACATATCAAAATGGTATTTGTCTATTTGGTTGTATAAAGTTAATGACAGTAGGCATGGTACAGAAAGATGTACCACAACTTTTGGAAATTATACCAGAAACAGTAGTGGGAATAAGAGGCTAGATAAGACATAAAAATGATAGTGTGCTAACAATTGTTGAGGGTACTAATACCACCAACCTAGAACTGAACATTAAATACAGGCAAAAGATACATATGACAACCCTTTAATGCATGTTCTGTAATCCATAGTCTGGAAGGGAGGCAAAAGAAAGAGAGTGGGGAAGAAATAAAGAACCTGCCATTGAGCGGGCTGGGGAGGGGAGGGAACCAGGGACGTTGGTGATGGGAGATAGGCACTGGTGGAGGGATGGGTTCTGTAACAAACAATTTATGACCAAAACAGAAATATGAACTTTTTAATTGTATATCTTTGTAACTTTTTCAATATATCTCACAGTGGTATAATAAAATACTTGAAAAAGATGTACCACCTTTTACTGAGAAAGTATGACTTGAAACATTTGGACTTGATAAGAATTTTAAAAGTTTCACTCCAAATCACAGCTTCCTAAGAGATGAAGAGCAGTTCTTTACCTACTAATTTTCCTTATTCGAAATAACTCTAGCTTATTCCATCATTTTCTATGATACCTTTACTCTATTATCTTTTGGGTAGACGAACTAGCACTGGAAGAATGACAGTAAATAGTTTTGGTGACCTGCTAAAGACACTTAAAGGTATTTTCTTAACCTATGTTGGAATACAGCATCCTATGAAAAGCTGATAAAGGTTTTTTAGACTCACTTCTTCTCTCTAGAAAATGTCCAGATATTGTATGGGCTAATGGTATTAAGACTTTAGTTTCATTAGAAAAAGAGGTATGAACTCCTAGGCTGACCCAGACCTACTGAAAAAATTAGAGGGGGTTCAGAGGACAGAGATAAAAAAGGAGGCAAAGGTACATATACAATGGAAGGATATTGGTACTTTGGTGGTGGTGTGGTGTGATAAGTGTAAATTGTACCCTAAAACATATACAGTCTTAGAAACAAGATACAGTAAAGAGAGAAATCATTGGTTAAAATTGGTCTGAAAAAAATATAGATTAAACAGAGAAAGTAGGGTATGTAAATGGTTGAGAGTGTTGAAGATGGTCAAGAAATGGGTTCTTCAGAACTCACTAATAATGCTAATAATTTACATCTGGCATGCTTCTAACTCAAATGTCCTAGTCCTAGAAAGATTATTTGAATTGTTTGTAATCAAGTCACTTGTGATTCATCATCCATCTATCCATTCATCCATCCAACTAAAACACATTTGGTTTGCTCTGAGGGATATAAGTATGCGATGAGCTTTGCGTTTTGAGGAAGCAGTGGGAGATTGTTATTGGCCCATCTATGTGTGTTCTGTTTCTTATATGCATATATCTGTATTCTTAGCAATAGTATGTGAACCTGTCATTCTTGAACAAAGAGAAACGAAGAAAATCCATGTGTTGAGAACTTCTGAATGCTCCTATCACTGATTTTATACACCCACCAGTATCCAGTTTTTAAACTTTAATTTCTGTAGGTAGCATATGCATATGAAGTTTTCACATGTCTTCTAGAACCATAAGTTTTATTACCCTACTAAATGACTAAAATTATTAATGTGTTATATAATCCAATGTAGTAATTATCAAGTATTAATAGTAGCTCAGACAGAATGAATATTTCTCCAAGAAAGTGAAAATCACAACGATTGATTCTGAAATTATTTATGATCAGAGAATTAGATCAAGTAATAATGAGAATCTTATAGCTTCCACCAACTTGGGTGGGGTGAGGTCATTTAATTTTTTGTATCATTCATGGAGATTCAGGCTGTAGTCTGTTTACCTAGTAACAGGAGCTCTTCTGCAGAGAGTTTGATCAAATCAATGTGGACATGGTGTGGCCTCAAGTAAACCACAGAAAAGCGAAGAAAAATTTTAATATATAATAATCTGTTGGGAAGCCAGATTGAATTGGATGATTCACCTTGGAAATAATGGCCTAATGCAATGTAGACAAGATCGCACACATTTGTCATACTGGCTGATGATCCTAGACACAGACTCTGATCATAAAACTGCAGGTGTGGTTGAAAGACCTACTTAGGAACAATGGAGCCTTTTCACTCTGCCATGCCGCGATGATTCTTCAGTTTTGCAGCTGCAACTACCTTCACAGAGCATTTGAATAGTGTGGTTAAGGGCCCCGTTCAGATGTGAAGTCAGTTCTTTTTGCATATTTGCAAGAATACACTTTAATTTCTGCATATGCGTGTCATCTGTGTTGAGTTATCCTAACATGCACCTCCATATCGTGCTGATGAGGGCATTCCACAGACCTCTCCCCTACCATCTCCTGGCATCCTCTTTTCTTCATACTACAATGCTGATGAGTTATTTTTATGAAGATCCAGTTAACCTTTAGTATTTGTTTTCTCGTAACTTCTTTTTCATGCTGTCATTCATTCAGAAAAAAATTTATTCAAAGCCTCCCCTGTCCTTATGTCTTTCCATAGGCTCTAACTGGGGATAAATCAGGGAAGAAGACAAGCTCCTTCCCTGACTCAGTTTGGAGCTAACTCACACGAATGTTACTGATAAAATTTCTAAGGAAATGAGCATTACTCTCTAGGAGAAAGTGTCCCATGACTTAGTACTGAAATCTGCACCTGACCTTAATTTTAGGTACTCAGTCCCGGACATTGATGCATCACTGAAGTGATTTGCACTCAGCTTGTGAGTTACTGTTTTTGTTTCTCAATCTGTTTGCCAAAGCATAAAACTTAAACTTCATATTGACATCGTCTGTTTTCTATCTTTTCATGTGTGCTACCAAAGTATTAGTGGCAAAACAAGGGCTTGTTTTCAGCATCACTTGTGTCACTTGTCTTCCCATTGTTCATAGATTTACTTCGAGTTGGCACTGGTAACATCTCCATAGTCTGTATATGCTAGTAAGCAAAGGCATCCACTAGCTTCAGGAGTATGAAGAGCCTCATGATCAGCTGGCACGGGAGGAAGCTGGTAAGCAACTCTGCCCATGTATCTCAGACAAGGTCTAAACTCAATTATCTTTCTGTTGCTAAACATTCATAGAAGACTTGACAGATAGACACGAGGAGCAGACCGAGGAGACAGACAGACAGACGGATGGACAATGGTGCCTTCTTTTTGGTTCCAAAAATTTGAGAATACATTCCTGTTCTAAGTTGGTAAAGCCTTAGCCATTGCTATTCCTTAACCTGAAACGCAGTTCCAGATAGTACCACCAGCTCGTATTCTCAGCTGTTCACTGACCACAAACATCACCCAACTACCTAGCTTGAGATTTACCACTTGCTTACCATCTCATGGAAGTAGAAACTTCACTTTTTTTCCACTACTGCCTGTATTTTCCATTTACCTCTGCTGTCATAATATTCTTCCTGTTACTTCCCATTTATTCTTTTTTGTTATTTATCATCCAAACATAGTTGTTTATCACATGAGTTCCATTACAAAAGGGCCTGTGAAGGACCAGAGATGTTGTCTTTTTGTTCATTTTATCCTCAATTCCTGGTAAACCAAAGCTTGTGAGATCCCCTGTGGGATAGTCAACAAGTATTGGCTTAGAATGGATATTATAAATCCATGCATAACATATATTTCAACAAACATGAGAATGCCCAATGTTTCATTGTAAGACACCTGTACAATGTAGAGAAAGAGAACATTATGCGAGATACTCTTTGATGCAGAGTGGCACTAGGTTGATGACGCAGCTCCTAGTTGCAAAACATTTTTGGATGATCATTCACTTAATGTGATACGTTAATGAGACAACTAAGAAAATTGAATCCGCTCACTTCTGCTCCAACACCCCTGATGACAATATTTTCAGATATCTATTATATGTTCTCTTCATTAATTATTTGATGACCTTTAGCTATGGCTGTTTCAAATTAATTTACCGGGCACATTTTGCTAAACAAGAGTAGATTATTCTTAGTAGCATTCCAATCCCAGGTGACTCCATTACATCCCCATATTTAAGCTTCACTGTCAACAAAAGTGCTTGAATCCCATGTTACAATTACTAAGACAGATATTGGATCTCCATTACATGTCCACTGCTCAAGCTACACTGTCAACGAAAGTGCTTGAGATCCCATGTTACAATTACTGAGACAGATACAGGCAGATTCTCAGTGAATCTCTCTAATCTGAATTTAAATCTCTCTTCCTTTCTCTCCTTATTGGTAAGTTGTCTATATACCGATGATAACTTGCCCAGCCATTTGCCATGGTCAGAATGTCAAGTCATAATGTCAAGTCTTGGCTCTTTTCTTTTTTACCCACCTTCTACAAGAGTTTTAAAATACTGAATCGAGTACACCTATAGTTTTTCTCTTTTGGACAATGTCTTTTGGGCTATATAAGAATGCTAAATATCTCTGTTCTGAAACTGCCCTCTTTCCTTATGATATTGTCGGGTAGCTCCTGTGGGATCTCCTACAGTTCAGGGAAGCGAGTTCCTTCTACCTCCGAAGCCTGGCGAGAATGGAGAAAACTTAGGAATCGATGCAGTTTTTAAAAGAGCTTTTACTGTTATGGGTCTTTCCAATATCCAATCCAAAAGCAAGGAAAACCTCCGGACTCTGCATTCCCTGCTAAGCCCCAACTAGGTATAGGCCAAGTGGCTGCCACCCCGATGTTGAGGCCCAGCAAGAATGAAGGGACAGAGAAGTAAAATGCCAAGGGAAGCCGAAATGGCAAAGGTGGAAAAAGAGAGCTTCTTTCCTATTGTAGCTTATTTTGTAGCAGAAATCTATCCAAGCTCCCCAGCCCAGCGCCCATTCTGGGCTGGGCTAGAATGAGAAATTCAAGCCTCCCGGTAGAGCTGGGAGGAGCTGTCAGCCAAATGTAAACTTCTCCTGCAGGGTCCAAATGCCTACTAATGAATTCTCTCAGTACCTCACCGCTTGTCCTTTTTAGCTTTAATATCTGTGAGTCAAGATCCACCTGGAAAAAACCTCCATAGCAAGAGAAGAAAGGGGACTCACAGGAGTCCCACAACATGACATAGTTTAAGATTAGTGCCACCTTATATATAAACTAATATATTACCTCTCACTGGGTTTGTTTGCTTTGATCTTGTTCCCCATCTGGCGCGCTCTTCTAACTGAATAAATGTATCTTTTTAAATATGTCAATAGAGGAGGGAGAGCCACTAGTACAACACATGGTACCTATACTCCAGAGGTAAGCCTTGAGCCTTGAGCAAAACGCCTGGAATGAGCTCTCAGCATATCCAGAATAGTCAAAAATAAGAAAAAACAGTGAAAATCTCTATTAGTTTTGCTTAGACCCCCAAAATATAGTTGGGTTTACTTCAGTGTGACACAAAAAAATCTCTTTTCAACAGATGCACCTGCCTCACTGTCCATCTTTGGCTCTCCTAAAATCTGTGACCTCAGTCTTGAGGTACTTGGAAAATCTCTAAAATTATGCTCTTTCTTGACTCTGGATTTTGTGCAAGTTACTCTTTAAATGTGGTGAAACTTGTTTGTCATTCATAGTCAGGTTTATCCACTACTGATTTTAGTTGCAGATTTTAATATCAGAAAACTCTCTGTGGATCTTCTGCAGCTGGGTTCACGTATCTGTCATTTCCCAGAAATCATCGAGTGGCTCCCTACTTGGACTTGTGTTTACATATTGACCATTTAAGTATTTTCCTTTGGGAAAACATCTTAGTTCCTATATTGATTCTTATCTGATATTTAGGATTTAGTTGTGTAATTGAGTAGCATTAGATTTTCATTTACTATACTAACCCATAATAAGTCAATCACTTGATCACTTGAATCCCGTTATTCATCAGTTGCTCGAGCAGGTGCCAGTAACATTTCCATTGGACCCCACGTGCCAATGCCTGGCCCAATGGCATCTGGTTGCTTCAGGAATATGAAGAGCTCAAACCGTTCCTTCAGGGACTTTGCGGAAACTGTGACCATCTTGTAGGTGGCGACCACGTGATCTTTTGACATCCGTGGGATCAGTCGGTAATGGCTCTAGTCCAGCGGTTGTCTCCAAATCGCATTATATGTCCAGCCATCTGATTTTTGATGCCTTAGCAAATGAGGCCAGCGTCCTGATTCTGGAATAGCGACGGAGATCAGAAGCCGATTCCTTCTCTCACTTGAGTGAGGCGTGATATCCCAAGCATGGCTCTTCCAATTCCTCTCTGGGAGACCCGAATAGCATTCTCATCCTGCTTTTGTAGGGCCCAGGTCTCACTGGGCATATGTTAATGCAAACAAAATGGTGCAGTCAAAGAGATGTGCCCGGGCCGGAGGTTCTTTGTCCTTTTGCTATTTCTTCGGTGCATTTGAAGGCATTCAGTGGCACTCTCTTCCTCCTGCACAGCTCAGGTTTTAGGTCAATCATCATGTTGACTTCTCGACCTAGGAACACTTAATGCTGCATTCAGAGATTTTTGCTCCATTGAGTGAATGGGGCCTCTGGAACTAGTTCATTTTCATGAACATAGTTTTCCGAGATTCAGCTGTAGACCTATCTTTTCATATTCTAGGTCAAAGTCAGCCAGCATTTGTGCTATAATAAGTCAAGTACAACTTGTAATGATGTATTGCAAACAGTTTGTCCATCTTCAATCACTTTTTTTGCTTTTTAGGTCACCCAGTGACGCTCAGAGGTTACCCTGGCTCTGCCCTCAGGAATTACTCCTGGCAGTGCTCAGGGGACCCCATAGGATGCTGGGGATTGAACCTGGGCCGGCATAAGCCGACCACATACAAAAAACAAGCACTTACCCACTGGACTCTTGCTCCAGCCCCAAATCACTCATGTTTTAATTTATACTTTCCTTGCATAATATTTTATTTTGATATAATTCCTCATATTTAGCTTCACTTTCATTGTTCATGGTTTGGTGTCATATCTAAAAATGGTTGCCAGATAGAAATTCCATTGGTTTTGTTTGTAAGTATTTAGCAATATCAATTATTGTTATTCTATTTTGAGTTTAATTTTGTATGGTATAAAAAGTGAACCAATTTTTCTGAATGTAGCTATTAAGTTTTCTAATAGTCCTTGTCATTCTCCCTGAGGTACAGCTGACCGGGCGGGTGGCTGCTCATACGGCCGCTTGTTAGTACAAAAACTTGAAAATTCAGCACCAAGGAAGTAACCACTTGATCACTTGATCACTTGGATCCATTATTCATCGATTGCTTCCGGGTGCCAAATAACATTTCCATTGGATCTATCAATTGCCATTGTAGCCCAATGGCATCTGGTTGGTTCAGGAATATGAAGAGCCTCAAACCGTTTCCTTCAGGGTCTTAACAAGGAAGTCTGACCATCTTCCAGGTGGGCGGCCGTGATCTTTGACATCCCGTGGGATCCAGTCGATGGCTCCCTAGTCCAGCGGTTGTCTCCAAATCACATTACATGTCCAGCCCATCTGATTTTTTGATGCCTTGGCAAAGCAGAGACAGCGTCCTAATTGGAATAACCATGGAGGGTCAGGACTCCAGATTCCTTCACTCACTTGAGTGAGACGTGATCTTCAAACATAAGCTCTTTTTGGTGCCTCTCTGGGAGACCGAATAGCATTCTCATCCTGCTTTCGTAGAGGCCCAGGTCTCGTTAATGCAGGGAGAATGGTGGAGTCAAAGAGATGTGCCCAGAGGCGGAGTTCTTTGTCCTTTTAGCTATTTCTTCAATGCCTTTGAAGGCATTCCATGCCACTCTCTTCCTCCTGCGCGCTCAGGTTTTAGGTGCGTTCATCATGTTGACTTGCGACCTAGGTACATAACTGCTGCATTCAGAGATGTTTGTTTCCATTGAGAGTGAATGGGGCCTCAGGAACTAGTTCATTTCTCATGAACATTTTCTCATGAATATAAGGAAGAGTAATATCCTCAAAAAAAAAAAAAAAAAGAAACAGTATGCTAGAGGAATCTGTCCTGAACACCACACCACCATGGGAAACAGCGCACGTCCCAGTTTGAGAAGAACAGATGAAGAAATCAACCCTGAGCCTCTAATGGTCGTGTTAAAAGCCATCCTTACTCCTTGAATATTGTTGGCTCTTTTTGTGATACAAAGTCTGATACAAACAAAAACAAATATTCATTTATATCTGAGGCTCTCTGTTTTGCTCTGTTGGTCTTTGTTCTATTTTATACCAGTACTTAATACCTTCATAAATTTTTGTTTATCTGCTCACAGCTTCAATTTGTTTACTCAAAATCTTATTCTGTTTTAGCTTCTTACTCCTGTCACTTTCTTTGTCCAGATTGTTCACTTCTTTGGTTAAGTTTATTCCTACATATTTTTAGCTATTTTATTAAATTCTATTTGTAAATGAGATACTTTTATTTTAGCTTTTTTTTTTTTTTTTTTTTTTGGTTTTGGTCACACCAGAAATGCTCAGGAGTTCTTCCTGGCTCTGCACTCAGGAATTACTCTGGTGGTAATTCAGAAGCCATATGAGATGCTGGGGATCGACACCCAGGTCAGCCATGTGCAAGGCAAACACCCTACCACTGTACTATCAGTCCAGCTCCTCAGCTAGAGGGCTGCCATTTTCCACATCCGGACCTCCCTCTCATCCTGAACTCCATCCACAGATGAGCCTATCATAGCCCAGGCCATCGACTCCACCCTGTAGCAGTTTTTTTCCAATCCAGTCCAGAACTCCATCCAGCAGAGGAGCCTATCACAGCCTGGATCACACCGACACCCCACTCTGCAGCAGTTTTTTTAATCCGACCGGTATGCTGATCCAGAAGCTAACATACTGAGGGCCGAGGCTGCTACTGGCTCTCCCTGTGCCCAGGTGCTCACAAGGCGCCCTGGGAGGGATGCCGAGTTCCAGCCCTGGCCATCACTCCAGCAGAGCCCCTGCAACAAGCCAGACAACCCCTCCACTCTGAGGGGCTGCTATTTTCCACATCCAGATCTCTCTCTGCGTCAGAACTCCACCCAGCTAGAGGCAGGCCTATCACACAGCCCGGCTAGTGGTTCATCAATAAATGCTGTATTTAGAGGTGACTACAAGAGTATGCCACCCCATGGCAAGCCTGTCAAGCTGTCCGTGTTGTATTGATATGCCAAATACCAGTAACAATTATGTTGGAGTCATTCCCATGACCTCATATAATGGTTTGAGGCTCTTTATGTTCTTGGAGCGAGCAGATGTCCTTGGGCTCTACTAGCATGAGCCAGGACATATGGAGATGTTACTGGAGCCGCTAGAAGGGGAAGATAGTGATGGTGATAAAATGTTGAGAATTGATGTATGTTGATTTTACACATGTCCATGATACATTATTTATTTATGCTGTTAGCATAATTGGCCTCCTTTATAGGTAGTGGTGTTTTGGGTTGCAATCCTTCTCTTTTATTTTGGCAGTTTATTAAAGTTTGTCTAGGGGAGATCTTTGTACATTAATAGTGGTATCTATTCACTGTGTAAACTTGGGCAACAGGAATCTGTACTTCTGCAGTTTCTCTCTTTTCTGTCTGTGAACACCTGGTCCTTAGCACTCCCAAGATTCCTTCCTCACAACCATGGCAAGAAATGCTGGGTCATATTCTCTGCTCGGTGGTTCCAAGCCACACCAAGATATGTCTGCCAATTTCTGTGTATCACCTTGTTCTCATCCTGAATCCCAGGATTCCCACAAAGTGACTTTCCATGGTGCATAGTTGTTGAAAGTGAAAAAAAGAAAGTAGAGTAGAGCATAAACAGCCATGCCAGATGCTATTTAAACACACTCAAATGTTGATGCATTTATTCCTATAAATTTGTTTTTATCTTCATTTAAAGATATGCTAAGTGATGCAGGAGAGGAGAGATTATTATCTTAGGGGCAACCTTTTAGAAAATGACAGTGTCAAATACATCCTACAGAGCAATTCTTTTTATATCCAATTATAGATTTCAACAAAGAAAGCCAAATAATAAACAAAACATGCACTGGAATCAGGAAAATACGAAAAATAGACAACAAAGTAGTTTCTTGATATGTTTTCTTGGACAATGGTTTGATAAACAAAATGAGAGCAGTAAAGAGGAAGGGAGAGAAATATAAATCTTTTTGAATAGATTTTTTTCTTTTTATGATAAGGTACAATAATAGCAAAAGATAAAATTGCAAAAAATAGCAAAACATAAAACAAATATAATGTGCACTATTTAAAATGCTTTTGTGAAAGTCATACGTATTCCTTAATATTTATGATCTTGAAACAATTGATTTTATTCAAAGGTTCATCTGCATCTTATTTAGTAAAGTTGATATTTAATTATAATGTAATTGTGCAAAATAAACCCTTGGTGCCATATTTGAGAGATTACTATATATTTTATGAACATAGAAAACTATTTGTGTGCATCTTTAATCCTTTGCTGAAATCAGAAGAAAGAAAGTGGACAGTGAATCAAATAGACCTGGTTTCAAGTTCTATGGAAGCTATTCAACAGAAACAGGTTTTTGTATGTACAACTCATTTTCCTAACATGTAAAATGAAGGATTCACTCTATGGATTTAATGAAGAATGAATTAAAGTAGTTGTAAGTTGAGCACTAGACCCAGTATGGGCATTTATTAATAGAAAGATTATTCTTAATTCAGTTGATGTTAAACACACAAATGAGTTGTATTCTGTATTTCTTTACCATGGTGTGTAATGCCAGTTACCTCTCTTTGCCTTAGTAGTTGTGATGACTGTGTGCTCTGCACATGTGGGTGGCAGTGGAGGGCAAATTCACAGGCCTTCAGGCACTTTGGCTACTAAGTTAGCCTTAATAATAAAATAGCCCTTCTATTATTTTTTCAGGAAGCAAAATTTAAAATATATTAGATCTAAGATTTATTTGTAATAAATTTTTTTTTTCTTGGTAATATTGCCAAAAATATATAAATTAATTTACTTGACCATCCTAAAACCCATGGTAGAGAACCATTGCTAAAGCAAGGGAAGTATTGTGAATGAATATTTATTTCTCACTGTTAAAACTCAAATGTAAGCATGTATTTTGATTTATAGATACATTTCAAAGACAAAATTATGAAGAAATAAAAAATTATCTCGTATGACACAGATTTCTTGTATTTAAGTTTACTCAAACTTTTTGTCAGGTTATAAAATTAGATTGATATAGATTTTATTTTATACTCCTCATGGGAAATTGACATGAAATAAGAAAAATAACAAACATTTGAGCATGGGAATATAACAGATAGTCTTTTTGAAGTCACTGAAAAAATGTGTGTTGCTGGTGCTAAAGGAACTAAAATGCATTATGTTAGCTATGTAAACTATAAAAGCATGTGGTATGGCCCAGACACATAAGCAGTACTTATATTTTAAAACTGGCATAATCCTTGGGTTTAGATCCAGGTAAAGTCTTTAGAGTCCAGTTCCATTCAGGCCAGCAATGTACCAAACACAAGCTGCCTGTTATTAAATATTTTCTAAATTTTTGTTGCCCTCTGAAAATGGGATAACTGTGAAATTTTTTAAATTGTGAAAATGAAACATAGATATCATGAAATCAATAGACTAAAAAATAAGTCAGTGTTTCTCTGTCTCTTATCCCAATTCTTTTTATATTTAGCTTTAATATATAGTACATGTATATTGAAAAATTATATTATTATATCATTGTAAATAATTGTTATAGATAATTTG